>JAFBJT010007122.1:105865-110030 GCA_016785325.1 Chascanopsetta lugubris
ATCAGAAGGTCTGGATCCGGCCCGAGACCCAAACTCAGTTTGACATGCCTGGTATAATGTCATTTGATTTCTATGTGCATGTGGGTATGTGGGTGTGCACGCATGCTCTCATGCCCATCCATTTAATTGCTTTTACATGCATGCATGTACAACTGTAATGTTCCAGTATGAGGTTGGTTGCACAATTCCAGCCCTATGGAACAGCTGCTGTGTGTGTCTAAATCACTGAGCTATTATAGTTATTATGATAGGTGGGCTATCTCTGTTTTGCACCAGCACAGATAATGACAGAATACTCCCATGCATAATTCACCAGGGACGGGTGGCCTGACACCCGGTGTGCCCTGCATTATTTGCGCTGCACACACACACACACACACACACACACACACACACACACACACACACACACACACACACACACACACACACACACACACACACACACACACATACACAGGGCGGGGGCTCTCAGCGTTCTCCTCATGTAACCAGGCTCACTGCGGCAAGATATTGGTATCAAACTGGAGATGAATAGCTCTGATGTCCACAAAGTGGTGACGTAGCCTTTGCTATGTCAACTGGCATTATACCAATGAATTAATTAAAAGCAATGTTGAATGTGTTGTCTTTGCAAACAACTGTTGTGCAGTTAAATTTAGCAAATTCTTGTCGAATAGATGAGCCCCTGTTCAAGGCTTTTCTGTTTATACCGACACTAACAGCAGTGGTCATGTGAAATGCTTTTTCATTTGCACTGGTAGCGCAATGAAAACTTTAAGAGCCCATAGACAGAGATCATTTTAGTTTGAGGTGCAGCTGTGTGGATATACAGCGACATCACCTTGACACTAGAGTTCTCAAGGTGAGTGTGGATAAGCTTCGAGAGGTGTTGAACATACAGATATAAACCGGTTATCCCTCTTGTTTACATTGGATAAGCTGCATGCATGTAATACTGCTTACCGGATAAGTCATTCACTTGTCAGTGTCAAGTCATAAACAATGTGAGGAAAAGGTTTTAAAATTACAGCTCAGCAATTATAACTGGACAAGATCTGTTAGCTCTGTCTAAGTCCTTCTGATTGAACCATAACACCACATGAAGCAGTAGCAGTGACATTAGCATAACAGCACAAATGTACAGATGAAAACTTATAATACCAGACTGCTAATAAAAGTACAAAAGGACAAATGATGCATCAGCACATGGCTGGCCCACAAAATGCAGCTAAACTCAGGGTAGAGTTGGCTGACAGCAGTGTTTCTATAGCACAGCAGATGTATCACAAATCAAAGGTTCATACACAGTTTATAGAGATTTCAGTGGTGTTATGAGAAAACTGCGAGTCCTCAGAAAGAAAGAAAAAAAGACATTTTCCAGCAGGAGATGAGCAGATGAAAGAGAAAATACGTTCAATATGATGTTGACCCTAATAAGTCTGATCACACACCACTGTGTTAGTGAGAGAGAACGTTATTGGCCAAACAGCGAGGGGATTAACGGAGATTACACAGACCAAAGTGAAAACGCTTTGCCAGACTGTCAGCGGTGTCGCCAGTGAGTAACTGTTTAAACTCACATCATGAACTGCTACTGACCCAGGTCTGCACTCTACTGTTACTTATTTATATTTTCCTTTTGGATTTGAGTTGTAATCCTAACCATCCAGTCAAATGTCTACCATGGAGTGTTTTCAGTGACACTTTTCATCCCACTTACATCAACATTATCTTAATACCAACCAAAGCATATCATTTAATTTAATGGTGCTTCTAGACAGGCATCAAGCATTTGATATTCTCAAAGTTATTGTGTGTGAGGACACAAGTGTACAAGTGAGGGGCTCACGTTATATTCTGGAAGCTCCCAAAGAAAGAATACAAGCTTGTACAAGAACACACAAGGTATTGTCGAGTCAGGTCATGTCGATTATACTTGTAAAGCACTGAATCATAATACAATTTATCTCAAGGTGCGTCACAAAGGGTTGAGACCTGACCCCAAATTTAAAATAGCGGCTACTGTAAATTTTACACTTTGCAAAGTCAGATCCATCCCAAGCAAGTCAGCGGGCATGTTGAGCACAACATCATGTAACATGTGATGAACATGAAACTGGATAAAGAGAGGAGAATGTCAACGTCTCAGGAGGATAGAGAGACACTACACACATGGAAGAATATGGTGATAACAGCCATGAGTCAATGTAGAAGGGATCTCTGCAACACTAATCATACATTATGTCCTGCTTCCTACATGCTATACCCCTGTTTGACCCTGAATTCCCTGGACATTGTGTTATCATCATCTGTGACTCATCCATGTGTCAAAGGCACATTTTGCACAAAGTCCTGACCCTATAATGTAGAATTCATGTGTGAACACGGTTTACGGTCCCATTCAAGTCTTTAACCTGGCTGCTGAAAGCAGTGTAATCTCCTGCACTGTGTGTAACACATGTCAGAATGACACATACTGTGCACGGGGGTGGGAGTGTGATGTCATGGACAGAGACCTCAGAGCGTCATGAGCTCAATCACTTGACGTAATATACAATGATTCTCGAAAGAATAATCCACCCAGTGATTCATTGGGGACATGAAACAAGTCATCGCACTGTTTGAGTGTTCAGCAATAGTTTTCGGATTGAGGTCTGAGTTGGTTTTGGGTTACGGTCAAGGTGAGGGTCGTCTTTAGACATTTATCTGTGGTGGTTAATGTGAGGGTTAAGAGGGAGAAGTTGTATTAGGTCACTAAGTACCAACTGCTGTGTGTGTGTGTGTGTGTGTGTGTGTGTGTGTGTGTGTGTGTGTGTGTGTGTGTGTGTGTGTGTGTGTGTGTGTGTGTGTGTGTGTGTGTACGTACATGCAACAGGAGAGAGGTGATTTGCCTTACTCTGGCTCTCTCTTTGAGGCCCCCATGGGACCAATTACCAATACTCAGTGGTCCCGCTCACACACAGCAACACACACACACACACACACACACACACACACACACACACACACACACACACACACCACTGTAATCTTACACCACAGAAGAATTGCTGCTGCTTGACAGTTTGATCAGTTTAATGGCTCAACATGAGTCTTACATTGTCAATATTCATGATTCAGAGGAGACAGCTTGAAGGGTGGAAGTTATTTCCTACATAGACTTACAGAAACGTATAGGACTTAAATGTGCACAATGTTCAAATGTTAGCCTGGAAAGTGTTTAATGACTCTAATACTGTGCCTTAAACAACATTGTCGAGGAGAAGATTGGTATCTTGGATTGGTATTTGAACTTCATCTTGACATGTACTACTCCTTATATACAAGTCATTTGATTTACATTTACATTCCACTGTTGAATATTGCCAAGAGTAAAATGTCATAGTTCAATGACAGCATGGCCTCACAATACGATGCTATCAGTATGTCAGTGGTATAAATGGGCTTAAAACAACTTTGCCATTCATAATACGATAAATGCACAATAATGTCACAAAGAAATTTGATATTGTGACAAGTTATGTTCTCTATTTAGTATTTACAAAGATTACTTCAGATGTAGCTCCAAAGGATCAGCATGCAACAAGAGAACAAACAATACTAACAAGCAGCTTTAGAACTCCACAAGTGTGTCTGACTTCCAACAACCTCTGTAAGAGCTCCATTAATCCTCTCTCTATATTGTCACACACAGTCTGGAAACATTTGTTGGACAACATAATATAATATGAATGTATTATTATCATTATCATTCCCTTTTCACTCACTACTCCACAGTAATCAATGATGTACAAAGGCTATTGTTCCAGGGAGTGGTGAGATAGTTTCTTTGATGTGAAAGAGAACATTGATTTTGTATTAAACACATGACATGGTGCAGGTGCGTGTGCATGTTCTTTCCATAGCTTGCATGAACGTCTACAGTGTGTGGGAATGTGTGCATGTAAACACTTCATGTGCTGATTGATGAATGGTGTAATGTGACATGAACAAGGTACCCAGGAGGGGTGGGGCATTAACTAAGTGGTAGGAGAGGTGCTGGATGGTCTGGCTATCACAATATATCACCACGTCTGGTCTGCACTGACTCGGAGAGCAAACACACACACACACACAGACACACACACACACACACACACACACACACACACACACACACACA
>JAFBJT010007122.1:114323-126292 GCA_016785325.1 Chascanopsetta lugubris
ACACACACACACACACACACACACACACACACACACACACACACACACACACACACACACACACACACACACACACACACACACTGCTGCCATTGGCCCTGCAGCTCTGTGTATCCTTGACACTGACGGGAAGTCACCAGCTGCTGACTCCTTCAAGGTTAAACATGGCCGCTCTCCATGCTTTCACATCTACAGCCGCAAAGACAGGAAGTGGACATTATTTGGCAAAACCTGATCATTATATGAGTCAGTCAAGATTGATATTTATACTTGGTAGCTGTGCATTTGATAACCATCATTAACATAAAGCAAACGCATTCTACTTTGATCAAATAAACAAAATGCTCCCCGAGGTCGAGAGTCTCAGAGACTGATGGTTCTATATCTATGTGAAGAACATACAGCGTATCTCAATAGGAGAATTAGCAGAACGGGTGAACAGAGATGACTTGCTCTGTTGTTCGCATTTATATTAACAGTTTAACTGTATGCAAACATGCACAGACATCACGTGTTGCATTGTTATAAATAAAAAGGAATGTTTGTTTAAGATGCATGACATGCATTATCTCTAGAGATTAAGATTCAAAACAAGAACCATTTGGCTGAGATGTATTCAGACTCACTTACTCCTCCCGTTACACATATACAACTTTATTAATCCCAGAGGCAAATGGCTCAGGGCAATTAAAAAGACGATAACACAAGATACAGACATGCACTGTCAACAATCCATTTCAATTACAGCACAATTAAACACTGTATGCACAATGTATATATATATATATATATATACAAAATACAATGCAAAGAAATTCTGTCACCCCAAGAACTGAGGTGGCAGATAGTTTCAAAATATATTCCTGCATGCATTTAATTGAAATATGACTTCATTAGTGACATTTAAAGGAATAGTATCCAGGGTTGGCCTGTTTACACATCAAATAAACGCCAGCCAGCCCAACAATAACCAGTAGGACTTGGTGAGTGTGCAGCTTACACTGCCAGCTACACCATTTTAGGAATGTTATACCAGCACCCACAAACATCCCATACAAATACACCACTGCACTCTGCATGTATGTTTTTTTATTGTTTTTTTGCACTAAACCTTTAATTAAGTATCAGCACACTCATCTTATTTGGACATAATGAGTTCACTTTAAAGAAGAGTTGGTTCCTTGCGATCCTTGCAAGTCCTTTTTGGGAAGCAAGGAATTTAAATATACATATTATTTTCATATGCAGTGAAATTTGAAAAATGCAATTGCAGAAATGCAAAGAGGCCATTCAAGAGCAAAGACAAATCGATGCAGAGGAGAGGAAACTACACAGTAAGAGACTAAGACAAAAGCGGCGTGAGAGATTTCGCCACCTGCCACCATTATTCTCACCCCCTCTTGGAAATGCGTCATCAGTCATTAGGCGGTGCTCTGACTCCAGGTATCATCATCGCTCACTAACACAAGGTGTATTTTCAGGTATAGAGCAGAGGGTGTGTGTGTGTGTGTGTGTGTGTGTGGGGGGGGGGGGGGGGGGGGGGGGTATGTCACCTGAGTTGTCTCTATGCAGCATTTTGCTGAGCTTATAAAAAAAAGCCTGCCGCACTAATGGTGTGATGGATCCCTCTATTATCACCCAACGCAGGGGACAAGAGGGGGGCTGATTCAGATAAAGGAAAATAATTGGGCAGTATTTTAGTTGTGGCAAAAACAGAAAGGTGGTGAGGAGGAGGAGGAGGAGGAGAATAATGTAAACAGCCATAAAATGATATGAGGATGATGAAGGCTAAAAGCTGTTCTAGCTTGATGCTCTGGATCGATAAATTAAATCCAACCACCTCTGTGTGTGAAAAGCGGTTTCAGAAATACACTACTGTGCAGTGGAGTTCATATATTGATTCGAATCACACTTTACTTGAGTCATCAAAGAGGGCATGGTGTTATAAACAGAGCTGATGAAACCTATAAAGGTTCAGTGTGTAAGATTCAGTGACATAAAGCGGTAACGTTGCATGTTGCAGGTGAATATCCTAACCTCAATTTTATTTTATTTTCCAAGCCACTTATAGAGGCTTTTGGTTGTCATTCAAACTTTAAAGATCTTCATTTTATCTTTTCCTAGCCACAGTAAAAGCATGGCGGTGCAACAAAGCAGCCTTCCTATAGTATCCATTGCTGGTCTGTACATAAAAGGTTAAAGGGGTGGCCAGACCTAAAATGTGTGCATTCAAATGATTTTATAAAACATCAAGTTCCTGTCAATGTTCTGGCAATAGAGATGGAAATAATTCAAATTTAAATGTACACACAGTACCTTTAACATTTCTAGAGGCAAAAATGAATACGACAACATATACAGATTCTACTGAGTGTACTGAGAGAACCACAGGAATGTATATATTATTGTCATGAGAACAAAGATCTTTGGATCCTTTCTAGGATTCACGTTGTTTTTTCTTCGTGTACTCTAATATGTCTAACTGGTAACATTTACAACATATTTTTAAATAAATCTTATTCTCCATATGTTGATTTGAACCCTGTAATTTGATGTGCCCTCAGTGACCTCTGACTCTGCCTCCAAATCCCTCTCCGACTTATAAACATACAGACACAGTGTAGTGGGACACGTCTGTAAACTGTAAACAACAACCTCCTTTGGTCATCACAAACGCTAATGACAGTCCGGATTATCTACATGCAGAGTGATGAAGTCACATTCTATCACGAGTCGTGGCCGGGGAAACATTCCGGTCTCATTATATTGGCAGGTGTGAACAGATGAACTTAACACTGACTACACGTGATGGGATCTCTCCCGACAGATGTTTACACCGGGTCTTAACGGAGCCTTGGAGTCACTAACGTGGCTGTAAATGTTGGCTACTGCACAACTGGCGAGAGGAGAGGACACAGTAACAGAACAGACAAGGGAAATGATTGAATGACAGAGGAGCAGGGGGAGTTCCTCTGAATGTCTCGAGCACTCACCATGTGCCTGGGGTCTATTATCTACTGTGATCAAGTCTAAAGTGCGTGTGAGGACTGAGCCCGTACTGGTGGTGTGAATGTCTCCTCCTCAGGTTAGGACAACTTTATAGTCTAGTAAGTCTGTTTGTTTGCCCCTGAGAAAAGACTTGGGCTTAGAGTGAGGAAATGTGTGTGTGTGTGTGTGTGTGTGTGTGTTTGTGTGTGTGTGTGTGTGTGTGTGTGTGTGTGTGTGTGTGTGTCTGTGTCTGTGTCTGCAGCACTAAAGAGAGGAGTTGGCCGTTGCTGTTGTAAATGTCAGATTGATTAGAATAAATAGTTGGACAGAGGCTCTGAGACTGGGCACTTAGATACAACAGGAGGAATGTTTGTGTGTACTAGCTTGATGGGCTGCACTACTCTACACGCACGCACCTGCACGCACACGCACACACACACTCACACTCACACCTAAGATACCTTGGCTTTACCTTTCCCTGACCCCCCGAGGGGTGTTTGAGCAGATGTGTGAGCCTCGAACACAATCAGAAAGCTGTTACTGCCTACGGACATGAACTTTACACCTCACACTCCTGCTGTCTTACACTCTCCTCCACACACACACTTATCTATGCAGGCTCCTCTAGTTATTCATATGCTGCCAAGGTGTATTTATCAGGGATTCGAGTTTCTGACCACCACAACTTGTCTTGTTGTTCCTCGCATCCTTGTCAATGTCTTGAAGCTAGTACATAGCATGCAGCTGTTCGCATGAGACCATATTATGATCAAGGTCTTTCTCCATCTTTTCTCTTTGCACATATAGCTCACGAGCTGCAGCAGAAATAATTCAGCAGTGCCTGAAGCTAGAATCTGTCTATATTGAATATAAGAGATTTTATCAATAGAGTCAACATAACAATAACAACATGACTGCTTGAGTGTCGTGACTGACACTTGTTGGCATTTTGCAATATACCTAATGAATCCCACGTCCTCCACGTTAACAAAGTTTCTATTATATGGTTATTATTTACTTCTAAGAAAAATAGTGTTGGGTGGGATACAATAACAATGATGACTTGTGATTGGTTGAATGTGTATCAGTACAGACAGTTGCTATACAGTGAGGATGATGGCTCCAAGGTGGGTTGTTTTAGCTTTAAAGGTGTGGTGTGTAAGATTTGGTG
Source organism: Chascanopsetta lugubris (assembly GCA_016785325.1). Taxonomy (NCBI): domain Eukaryota; kingdom Metazoa; phylum Chordata; class Actinopteri; order Pleuronectiformes; family Bothidae; genus Chascanopsetta; species Chascanopsetta lugubris. Next base: position 118,483 of record JAFBJT010007122.1, read on the forward strand.
ACATCTGGAGGTGAAGTTGCACATTGTATCCATCACCTTCCCCTTCTGAGCATGCCAGAGGATCTATGGTAGACTGCAGTTGTCATTTATAATCTGTCCACTCGGGGTTAATGAAAAAACATGGCAGCCCCCAGGGAGAGGACCTGCTCCTCATGTAAATATACATGAATGGGCTCATTTAAGGGTAATGGGGAAAAAAATGTTGTGATTGAAGTGATATGAAGGTGATTATACATTCATGAAAATTATGTAATTGTTTTGTAATAAAAAAGTGACACAAATGATAAAAATCGTACACACTGTACCTTTAAATAGTACAGAAGAACTGAAATGAGACGTTCACCGTCAAATCCAATTTACTGCTTTAATTTCAAGCAGGAAATATAGAAAATAATGAGATATAGAATATTCTATGATGAGAAACCATCTCCTCCGTGTACTGCTGTACCTGCACTCTGTATCCATGTCTAGACATATCTACACAGCATGTCGAGTGAACCCATGTGCTATCGATTGAGCTCATCACCACTGATAACACAGAAAATCAACAAATTACATCTCTAAAAATACACAGATGGGAATTAGAATGGTTGGAGGGATAGATAGACGTGTAAAGCAGGAAAAAACAAATGTGACCGAGAATAAGACAATGAGAAGAAGCGAAGGGACGGAGAGTGAGAGAGAACAAGGGGGAAAAATGGAAGATAATAAATCAATGAACCTATTCTGTGGCTGCCATGGCGTAATGAAAGCTATTTATTTGCCATCTCTCTTTCTCTGTCTCCTACCTCCATTCTCTCTCTCTCTCCTTCGCTCCTCTCTTTCAGCATCACCCTCACACACACACACACACACACACACATACACTCTCTCACCTAAACACTAATAATTCCACAGAACACTCACTCAGAGGCTGCATTTGTTTCGCTCCTGTGTCTGTAACATACCTTTGGCTCGGCTGGCTCTTATCTGACATGATCTTTATAGACTTCTGTGTTCTATGTCCTTTCAATGAATGACATGGCTATACAACAACTATGCTCTTTTTTTCCATTTATCGCTGTATGGCTCTAATGTAAAATTGGCAGCTGGATATCCACATATTATCATTTCTTTTAGCTCAAGCTGTTTGTTTTTCCAACAGAATGCATTGACTTAAGCACATGGAATTGCATAGTCATGTAAATATATACCTGTTTTCTATCATACAGATTCATGCTTTTTTCTGAAATACTATTAATGCTGAAAAACACTATATTTCAAAGAAAATGGCGCCAAAGTCTTGATCATGTCTGTTTGCAGATATACACACAATGGGTTCTTGTCCCATCCCATAAATTTTGTGGCAAACACCAAAACACACAAGCAACAAATAATAAAGGAACGGCACTGAGCGGAGCACACACCTCTGCCAAGGCAACAACAGCCCTGTCAGAATCAATTAGGCTGCACCGAATTGCACAGACTCGTAGATAACAGCTCCCTAAATGTGCCTGATCTTCTTCATCACGATCCATGAATAGTGTTTTGGGAAATCAGTGAATCAGAATCAACAATTTTATAGTTTCCTCCCGTTCTTCCACTGAGTTTCATGGAGATTCACTGAGTGAATGAACCAGTGAATCAACAAGGGTGAATTAAAACCAACTTGATGGAGATAATGAAAGCCAGCAAGGTCAATAACAGGGTTACAGTAAGATTTCAGTCACTTTTGTCAGTGTATCTGCTCAAATAGAATGACAAAACAAGTATATATGGACATTTCTACAAATGTATAATCACCTCAATGCCTGACTTACATTACCCTAAAATGGTAGATTCTCATACATACTTGAATGGGAAGGGCGTGGTGATGGATATAAAATGCAACTTCACTTGTAGATGTCTTACATAATACCTTTAATTATAAAATTTAAAAAAAAGTCTAATCAATAAGCGAAATATAAACATTTAAAAGATTCTGCATATGTATAACCCATTTACTACCATTGGAGTTTTGAATTATAACCATTAATTTAGGAGACGTTTAGTTAAGGTTAGTGGCAAGGTGTATACATTCATTGTTTACGTCTTGAACATTTCAGCGTGACCAACTATCTCTGACTAAATCTAACAAATATTTTACAGAAAAATTTGGTAAACTTGTAGTTTTGAGATTTAAGATTAAACGTTTTGACTCCCACGTGTTAAACAGTGTCATACCCAAACATTACTTTTCGATCATTTCCTTCTGGTTTCCTCATAATGACGAAACTAGATTGGTAAAATTGAATTATTATCAACCTCTGGTTCAGTGGTGCTTCCCCTTCCGAGGAGGATGGGAGGTTTACACATGCAGCACAGCCGCTCGGGCAGAGAAGACAGCGGGAGCAAACGTTTCCCACTGGCTGACACTTTGAACCACTAATGTTAGAGAAATGATGAATTAGTCTCTGCACGGTGTTTGGAGTCTATGTACAGCATGTGGGTGTATATGTGTGCCAGTGTGTATTTCCACCTTGTGTCGCATGCCAACAGCTCACAGTGTGAACAGATGTTAGTCAGTAATGCCCTGAGTTTCCTCACCACAGTCGGGTGTTTCTTTCCAGGGTCCTCGGCTCTTAGAAGGAGTCCATGGAGATGCCTGAATTGCTATTTCGACCGGAACTGGACTTGGGACATGCAGGCTCACAGCGGCAGCTGGCAAGCGCACGCCGACACAAATACAGCACTAGCTCCAAAGCATGTGAAATACAAACCAATGGAGTTGATACCAAAACCCACACATTTGGAATAAAAACCAAAACTACAGGTGACATTTTTACCCTGACTGGATCCTAACAGAATAATTGATCTACTGCTGTTTCCAGGACACATGGAGCCACATGGAAGAATCAGTGAGCTATTTGTTGGGGGAAGAAACGGCATGCCACCCGTTTTAAATGATAATTATATAGAGATCAATTCATCTTCACGTGGCACCCACCCCCATATCCATTAGAGAGGGAGCTGGGTGTACAGCTAGAGTTTGTGTCTGTAGATGAACTGCCTGTGAGAGATCAATGGTTTCCCTTTTAGAGGAGCAGTGTGTAAGATTTGGTGACATCTAGTGTAAAGTTGCATGTTGTATCCATCACCTCACCCTTCTGAGCATCCAGGAGAACCTATGGTAGACTTCAGTCATCACTAAAACTCCTAAGATGTTTAGAACTCTGGGCTGTAAAAACATGGTGGCCCCCAAATAGAGGAGCCCCCTTCTTATGTAAATACACATTAAAGGGCTCATTTTAGGGTAATGGAAATGAATAATACATTTAGGTGATTACAAATTCACATGTAAATGTCCGTATGTAATTGTTTTGTATTTTTTCTAGAAGTGACAAAACAGACCGAAATCTTACACACAGCACCTTGAAATCTGGGGATTAAGCATGAACTTGGCAAATACGTTGGTGCAACTGAACATATGGACAGCTATAGGGAAAATTGGATTGCCATATCAGTAAATGTCAAAAATGCTATTTAGACTGAGAGTTTACCTATCATCTTTTATGCCTCCCTCCAATTCAACTATCATATGTGAACAGTGGTCAGGCAGTTCGTTTTGACCTCCTGCCAATTGTCAAGTTGACCAGTGATAATGTGGCGAGCAGAAACTACTAGACCTCAAAATCGAGACATCAGGCCTGTCCAGACACAAGATCAGCGTGCCCTCATTGTAGTAGAACATTTCGAGGAGGTCCCCGGGGAGGAGTGGGCGACTGTTATTGTCAGAATAAGAGAAAATATGGAGAAAAGAATCAGTTTGACAGAGACACAGCTTGACACTGCAAAAGATGCAAGGAAGGGTGGAGGTCAGACAAATACTGGCTGATATTATATAAAGAAAATATATATATAAAGTAAATAAATCTCTCGCTTCAACTTTGTCGGCATTCTGATACCCAATTTGTTTTATTAGCGCTCTGATTCAGTGATGGAGTAAAATTATCCGACCATGCAAACTCTCTCCTCACTCTGCCTCCCTTCATGTTTAGCTTTTGCTCTGTTATAACACCTTTGCACACAGATCCAGCCACTACTCTCTATATTTAGCTGCTGCCTGTCACTGGAACGCTGATGAAGGCGAGAGAAATGAGTGGAGATGTTGGAGACCATGGGAAAGGTTAGCGTTGTCTCTTTGAAAAGAATCAGACACTCTCTGATCATCACAGTCACATCTAATATCTATACTTAGGCTGGGTCTGAAGGAAATATGCACCAAAACATTCAGTCAGTCAACACAGAGGCAGACTAACAGGTTCAATGTCACAAAATGCACAAAGAAAGACAAATCGTGCCTCTTAGTTAGCATGTAGTGACAAATGTGAGCCTTCACACAGACTGTCAGCACACAAAAGCTTAGCTAAGCCAATCCTCCATATCTGATGTGATAATCTGGAAATGATGCAACTGTAAGGCGGCAGACACACAGCACGGCTGGCACAGACACATGAGGGACTGCGTCCACAGGCAGCCCTTTTTGTGCTGGAGGCGCCCATGACCTCATTTTCCTCTCTCAAGGGTGTATTGTGGCTCGGATACACAAAGCATCTTCAAGCAATCCTGCATTCCTTCGATATTACAAGAAGGTTGTTAATATTGTGAATTCGCACAACCTCTTATTGATTGGAGTGAAACTCTACAATACGGTACAACTTCTTATCGATCGAAAACGGGAGAGAAATAACACTTTCCACAGAAGAACAGTAAAGTGAGGAGAGTCGCTGAGGGAGATGATGATAATGGACCATAATAATGGAGTTTGTGCAGAAGATAAACAGCACCAATACAAAGACGACCAACAGTGGCGTCTCAACTGTATTCAAACCTTTTCTAACTAATGCACATGAGATCGACCCACTGTCATGCCTTGTAAGGAAAGGGACAATGAGACTGGTGGGCGACCAAAGAAATGCAAACAAACACTGATGGATCCAGGCAACATTTTTTCTATGTTGATATGTCACAACAAAATTGTTACTTGTTCTTACTTGTTCCACTGATTTACAATCAATTACCACAATGAAACATAAGGCAACTTTGTTGGGCAACATTATAAAGGAATACGTTAATTTATTGGCTTTAAGAAGTAAAGGTAAAGTATGCAGAATTTTGTACTATTAATCAATTATAATAATTCTCATTAGTTATCAAAGTAGATCAGTCTACAAGAGCATTTAAAAGGTTAACCTGCTGCCAGAAAAGTCTGATACTTAGGAGACAGGCAGAGAGCAGCATTTCTGTGGATACACGTGTTAACACAGACCACAACTACTTTTGAATACGTTGGTTTTTCGAGGGAAATTCATATATAATACAATATAACATATAATAATACTATTGTAAGTTTTCTCATGACACTTAAAACTGAGCTGTAGTGCATCAATTTCTCTTGATTATTCTTAGGATCACACCAATCAGCATACAATCATTAGCCCACCTGCCGAATCTTGCAGTTAAGCTTTAGAGACATCAACTCTGGGGACATTTCTTGCCTAATATATCCCCGGTGCCATGATGATAATAATAATAATAATAATAATGATAATCGGTGCTGTTCACTTCACCTGTCAGTCATCATAATGTTATGCCTGATCAGTGGACGTCAACAACTTCAGGAAAAGTCACTTGTAAACATAAAGACTCAGAGTTGAAACATTGGATTAAAAGCCCAAGTCACAGGAGTCGAATGAACTTCCTCGGGAAACATCTGGGTACAGCGCAAATAAAAGTTCCCAAGAGCACAGTCTGATCTGCTGAAACAAAGATTGAACTGTTTGAACCTCAATTCTACACATCATGCCTGGAAGAAGCCCGGCGCTGCTCATCACCTGCCGAAAACAATTCCAACGCCGCAGCATGATGTCGATGGCATTCAGCATCACACTGTGTTTTTCTTTCAGACGCGGCGAAAGAGAGACTGGTCAGCATGGACAGGAGAAGGAACAAAGCCAAGTTCGGAGTAATCCTGAACAGTAACTACGCAGAGTGGGCCTGTGAAGTTCACCGTAGCAAAAGGACAGTGACCCTACAGCAGACAGCCAGACAGACAGCACAGGGGTGGCTCAGGTACAACTTGTCCTTGAGTGTCCCAGCCAGAACTCCGACCTGACCCCAATCAGACGTCTCTGGAGGGACAAGAAAAAAGCGAATGGACACTGTCGGTACCAGTGTCCATTCAAGCTGACAGTGTGGGGGGATCTGTAGAGAAGAATGAAGGAGACTGACAGGTGGTAGACATGCTGGGTCAGTCCCTTAAAGACTTTAAAGTTATGGTTGTACTGCAAAAATGGCCTCAACAGAGCACAATATGATCATTCAGACCTTTACCTTTATTATTTTGCTTTATTATTATTTATTATTGAGTGTGGATGGGCTCGGGGAATAATGCCAACAATTCTAGGATACAAAAACAACATTACACAAAATGAATGTGTAGCATATGTTTGACACTACTACCATACACCCTTGTATCAACTCCAGAGGTGGTGTATGTGTGAGTGTCTGGAATTTAGTTCCAGTTTCTCCCACTGTAACCCGAGTCATGATTTAAAGGCTATGATGGTGCTGACACATGACATGTAAGTGATATACAGTATGTCACATCAGAAGAGATTAAACATCACTGGATGTCAAACATGAAATGCACCCAAGGATGTCTAAACTAAACTAAACAAAATCCACAAGCCTCTGGCCATAAGGGCTAATGCAAAGACACAGACGCAGGTTGCCAGGGCAACAGCAATGAACAAAACACTGTAGTTTAGAGTTTTGTGATTGAATTTATAAGTTCAGCCTCCTGCTTTTCTTATTTCCCACTAAGAACTACAGCAGCTGATCCTCAAATAATCCACTGTATAGGTTTTTTTTATGTTGGTTTCATAAATATTTCTTCAGCATCATGACTCAGGCAGATTAACAAATTACAGAACTATGGCACAGACCTCGGAATGGAGCCTCTAAACTTCTACAAAAACATTACTTTGCTGGTGCATGCACACACAGAGAATGAATTGAGAAAGTTCAAAAGTCTCTTTCTTTCCCTGGGTGCGATTGGTTTCGCTGCCCCCAGGGTTGTGTACTTGTGCAATGAGCTGCCTCTGGGAGTCAGAGGGATGCTGCATTCGTATGAACACTCTTTGACATGACAGAAAAAGCTCATACAAACACATAGACACAAATGGAGGCGCACACCCACATGCACACACACACAATGACAAAATGTCACAGAGAAAATAATCTATAACCAACTTTCCGCAGAATTTTACTTTGTTTACGCTGTTTTTTTAATTTTCTTACTTGGGGAAGGCAAAGCCTCGATGAAAGAGAGAACTAGGAAGACCCATTTATTTTTACGGAAAGGTGAAGATATGAAGCTGTAGGGGTTGAGCTGTCTGAGCATGAAATTCTAAATTTGCATGCTCGCAGACGTCTCTTCATTCATTCAACCCACATTCCTTCATCTCCGCTGCCTCTCTCTGTTAAGAGCCCTCTGTCTCTCAACTGAAAACTGTGTTGGCAGCAGAAAGGTCAGACTTAATTGGGAAACATAATTTCAAGTGTTTGGCGGCTGTGGCTGATATGCTAATTGTTGCTGCAATGTGAGGTGAGGGGGTTCCGGGCTGTGTCAGACTGAGGTCGACCTGAGTTTCTGTTGAAAGACAAAGTTGTTTCTGATCGTTTTAAAGTATAAGTGCACTGCTGCAGTTGTGATGTAATGCTATCAGCATTTGTGTGTGTGTGTGTGTGTGTGTGTGTGTGTGTGTGAGTGTGCACTAACAGTACACGA
>JAFBJT010007122.1:138359-149825 GCA_016785325.1 Chascanopsetta lugubris
GGCCAAACGACATGGGTGAGGAGAAGAGAGAGTCGGGACATTCTGAATGTACCTACTGTCTGATAGATACTATAGAAATAAGCTGCGTGGAACTATCGCTGAACGAACGCGAAACCGGAAGTGATACATTTGATCATTAAGAGTAGCGTCGTCGCCTGCCTTCTTATCTCCGTGTGCTCTGCGAGAAACTTACCTTTAAATCACAATTGTCACGTAGGGAAACTCATCGTGTACGACGCTGTTATACGTCCCCCTCAAGACGAGCTGGGCTTCTACAGTTCCGCCGGTTACGACACTTCCTGTTTACATGTCCTTTTTACAATAAAGGTACGGCGAAATATTAGGACAAAATTATTGAAATAAAAGGCGTGGATCATGTCGTAATAACGCTTGGATAATGTCTTTAGCATACACCACATTATTTGATCACAAAAGAAACATTTTCATGAAAATTATCTATCCATAAAATGTGTCATGAAATGTCAAAGGGTTTATTTTGATTATCCAGGGAAACTGTAAAATATGATGACATTCTTGACAATAGAGCCTAAAATCATAAACACAACAACATATTTTGTTGAATTAAAATACTGTACCTTTTTAATGTTGCTATGGGAATGCCTCAATTTTCAGAGTAACTATATTCCTATGTATCATCTGGGCTCTTTCAGTTTCTGCCTATGTTAAAAATACACATATTTCATTATCATTGCACTGTACACTTTTGCTATATTGCATACTGTACTTTTTTTAAACTTTTGTCAAAATATTTGAAGATTACATTGTTTTCATTTCTCTCAAAAATAGCAGTGCCTCACTGAATGCTTCTCAGGTTTCTATATTTTATGTTTTAAATCAACCAAACTTAAATAAAAAGACAATATAGCTACTTTAATTTGATGCATCAGTTGCTGCGGGGGCCGGTCATGTTTCTCAGTGAAATGTATAGTTGGACAACATGTTACTTGAACTCATTCCAACGATAATCTTGGCTTTCACTCTGACTTTGACCAGTTTACTAGATGTGAGCTCGGTGTTGAGGTGCAGAGCCAAACCTGAGACGGAGCAGCCAGGAAAGAGCAGCTATGACCACATGCTGGGAAATCTGGCCCAGCGAAGCCCAACAGTACAGATCTGCTAATTGAAGTGGGAACAGAAGAGATGAGGTGACACATTGACACCTATACGGTCTGACTTCCTGTCTGTCACTCAGCTCTTTAATAAGACCACGAAGCGGGGGAAGAGAGGGAGGGGGGGGGGGGAGAGGGGGGGGGGGTGACTGACATTGTTGTACACTTAATTATTTCTTCATTTTGGGCGAATTAAGGCTCAATTAGTCAAGTGACAAAATATTCACCGTCACAGTTGGGGGCAGTGGTTACCATTTTATTAAACATACGAAATTCAACGCTACCACATCCGGTCTTTGCAAAGACTTTCATTGACGCGCACACACACGCGCACACACACATACACGCAAACACACACTCTTCAGATGTATTGAACTTGATGCCAGTGCTCATTTAGATGTTTTAGTAAGTTGCAGATTTGTATCAAAATGTGTTTTGGGACATGATAAAAAAAATAGAGAAGAGTAGAATCTGCCATGTGAACCAAACGATACATTTAAATGAAGATAATAATGTTTTAGGAGTACATATAGCTATGAATGAATAAATCATTGTTTTCATTATATCCTCGAATGGACTCATAAAGCGGCCATCGTGTTGCACCATCATATTTTTCAAGCGGCCCAAAATTAGCAAACCAAACAGATTTTTGACATTTTATGATAACTGACTTATAGTGACTTATAATGGGACTTGACGCGATATGTATCATAAAATGTATGTATTTAACACATACATTTCAATTCCTCATGTTGTGTCAAGTTGTTCTGTGTCAGTTATGTCTTGAGTCACTTCCTGTTTTATTTTGCTAACCCCTGCTTCCCTCCCTTTTGATTGGCCGCTCCCTCTCTAACTGCCTGCACCTGTGTCTCGTTAAGTCCTCGTCCTCCCCCTACATAACCCTTGTGTCTCCACCTGGTCATTCCCAGATCTACTCACCCCTTGTGTTAAGTGTTCCACGTTTGATTATTTATAAAAATAACATTGAAAATATGTGGTTCATTCACAAAAACTGAGCCTCTTGGACACATAAGGAAATATTATACGTAACTGAAACATGGTAAATCCAGTTAAGGCAGGATTCTTTTTGTCAGAGTTGTTATCATGCCTTGGTCTCTGTACGATTTCTTTTATTCTAATGAAATCAGTGTATTGTAACTAAGCTTGTTTTTTTTAAATGCCTTTAGCGTCTTTTATTTTGTCCAAAGTGTGACGGACATACAGATCTCATCACCAACGATGGCATTCACGGTATCATCAGCCACGAGTCAGACAGAGGAGTCAGAGCCTGCTGGGTCACAAGGTCAGGAACAATTCAAAGAGTGGTTTGTTGTAAACAGTTGTGTCTTGAAGTGGAAATCCAAAAGTCTAAAAAAAATTGTGTGTGTGTGTGCATGTGTGCGTGTGTGTGCGACTAGCACGCTCCGATGTCGAGCAGCTGTTCATTAGAAATGTGTTAGCTTAAGAAAAAACACAGAAGTTAATAACGGCAATCTTTGGCTCATTAAAGTCAGAAAAGAACAACCGGGCAGGGACGACACAAATACTCTCACACACACACACACACACACACACACACACACAAACACACACACATAGGCCCATGTACCTGCTTGTGATCACAAAGCTGTCATTAATTACAGAAGACAATAAAAACATGATAAACAAGCAGAATAATGCAGGTAGCTACAGCGCGTCAGTCAGACAGAATCACTGACCCACACATTAGATCCTTCGTCTGCAACTCCTCTGACTACACACACACACACACACACGCACACACACACGAGCACAGCTCAACGAGAACAGCTGCTCATTAGAAAGGTGTTAACTAAAATAATAATCATTTTAAAAAACAACTACATTAAGACTTCCCTTGTTTATTGAATCCACTGTTCCTTTGTCTTTAATGGATGAATTACATTTATTAAAAAAAAAATTTTTAAGAACAAAATGAAGCAAGTCTAAACATGTATGTATTTGTACGTGTTTATGGGTATTAAAGTAAACCTCTGGCCATGTAATCAGCTGAAGAGTCGGAAGGTTAATCCATGAATGTTCAGTTCTCTCCGTGAGATTGATTCATTACTTTAAAGGTGCAGTGTGTACGATTTGGTGACATCTACAGGTAAAGTTGCATTTTGTATCCATTACCCCCACCCTTCCCATCAGCGTGTGCAGTGGCTATCGTAGACTTAATTTGTCATTAAAACTCACTCTCATGTCCACTCTGGGCTACTGTAAAAACATGGTGCCCCCCGTAGAGAGGACCTCCGCCTTATGTAAAAAAAAATACATTGATAGGCTAATTCAAAAACCCAAACTTTTAGGTGATCATAAATTCATGACAATGTCAGTACGTAATTGGTTTGTGATATTTCTAGAAGTTACCCTATAATTAAGCCTAGGAAGTGGGAAACACCAGCAACACACAGTGGCCCAATGTTGGTGCAGTGTCACCATGGCAACCTACCTCATCATTGCCTCTGAGCCTTGAGTCAGGAGAAGCTCCCTCGCCTTGCGACACATAAAAACACATGTCACCAAATCTTGCACACTGCACCTTTTCAATTTTTTCCCACTTTCATGATGGGCAGGTAGATTCGATCAGGTATGTGTTTGTGGCCTTTCGTGGCCTTGCTAACATGCTAACGGCTGCGTAACGAATTCATGTCATGACACTGCATCAACAATGGAATGTGCATAGGCAAGAGGCAATTAGAAAGTGGGTGTGTCCCCATCAATATCAATTAGAGCCGGGGGGAGGGGGGGGGGGGGTGCAATTAAAACCATTGTCATTGGACCTGATGTGATAACGGATTAAGCATGTGGCCACTGCACTGCGTGTATCTGTTGACGCCCCCTGGTGTTGGGACGGGTTCTGACCAATGGGAAAAGGTATTGGGTAACACTCAGGTTGGTACTACACATCACTCGCTGTGGGATGTGATGGACAGTCAAACAGATATTTGTTGTCTGACACTCTGCCGCCTAACCTCACCCCACACCCACCTTAGCATCACACACACACACACACACACACACACACACACACACACACACACGTGTGCACACACAGTCAGTGTAGGTGACTACAGACTACTGGTGCGTGGAGTTGGAAAAAGACTCATCTCAACTTCACCTCAGCACAGTGTCATGCACGCATACACACACACACACACACAAACACACACACACACACACACACACACACACACACACACACACGCACGCACAAAGGGAAGCAGGTGGCATGCGGACAGTCTGTGTGTGTGTGTGTGTGTGTGTGTGTGTGTGTGCGCGTGATTGATTGATGATGGGGTGCATCTTGCTGTGCTCGGAAACACTTCACTGATTTAAACTGCTGAACCAGCAAGAGACTGTCTGTGCGCGTGTGTGTCGCAGTGAATCTGAGCCAGGGAAACACAGCTGGTCAACAGAAGTTCCCGGGCAGCTGCTTCCTACATAAAATGTGGGCCCACTTCAGAGCACAGCGAGCCTGCCAACTATACCAGTGAATTTCTTTTGCACTTTTGTCAGCTCATTATTCAAGTTTCATGGGAGAGAGTTTGAACACACATGATTTACTGAACGATTTACAATGAACACAAGGATGGTTTAAACAATTCATCGTGTCAGTTCGAAGTTAAATGAGCAGTGTGTTGGTCATTTTTGTCACTTTCGAAAAATAACAATTACATACTGATATTTTCATGGATTTATAATCACCTCATTGTTTTTTTTTTCTATTACCCTTCAAATAAGCCCTTTAATGTATATTTACATGAAGAGTGGGTCCTCTCTACGGGGGCCGCCATGTTTTTACAGTAGTAAAAGTGGACGTTCCAAATGTTTTTTGAGTTTTACTGACAACTGAAGTCGACCACAGGTTCTCCTGCATGCTCAGAAGGGTGAGCTGATGGTCACAACATGCATCTTCACCTCTAGAGGTCACCAAATCTTACAATGCACCTTTAAATGTGACCACTTTCATGATGTGCAGGTAGATTTAATCAGCTTCAAGGTTTGTGTTTGTTTTCATTCAGCTTATTGGAATGTCTTTTTTTAATTTACATTTGATTTTGATAATAATATATGGATTTGTATTTAATTTGATGGTGACATTTATATTTGTACATGATTTTGATACTATTTATATTCATGATTCATCATGTTTATCAAATGTGATAATCATATGATTGATGGCAGATACAGTAAATATGAACAGTGTATATTTAAGGCAGCGCAGAAGTGATGCAGTTAGGACCAATGCAGTGAACAGCTCACTGAAATGTACATATGGGATTACAATGTGTCTTGTGCTTGAACCTCTGATGGGCATCTGTGCAATGATTCCGCTCATTTACAGGGGAATTAGTTGCTGGGATGTGTGATACTGAGATTAAATGATTTCAAAAATAGACACCAAACACCAAATATTATGACTTCTTCAGAACAAATGAAACATTTGAGAATGTTGGGGTTTTTTTCATTGTAAGGTTACCAGCTATTTTAGTAAAGTCACTCACCTGTGTGTGTGTGTGTGTGTGTGTGTGTGTGTGTGTGTGTGTGTGGGTGTGGTGTGTGTGTGTGTGTGTGTGTGTGTGTGTGTGGTATTTTCTGTAGTCTGGGTGTCAGGAAAGTGTCAGTGTGTGTGCGTCGAAGCATGAGTGTGGGGCATGTGTATGTATTCATGCATGCAGTGAATTAATTCTAAGTGTGTGTGTGTTGAAGCATGCACTGTATTAATTGTGAAAATGTGCGAGTTCAAGTGCAGCTGAAGTTCATTCAAACTCAAACACAAAGAAACAACTCCTCGCGTGCAACTTCTACGTGTATCTCAGCTCAAGATCTATACAAGTGAAGATGCACACAGGTGAGTTTAAGGCTAAAGTTCTACTTATTCCTTTTAGGTTTCGTCGGGTTTACTCAAGGGCCCGAGTGATGTCGTCGATTTTTTTTTTTAATCACTGAAATCACACAGTCAAGCATCAACCATTACGTCAACCATTTTTGATTATTGGATGACAGACACAACTGTCAAATGGCAGGTTATTGCATGAAGCCCGTGCAACTGGTCATTTTCTGCTCAGTTCTCTCGTCTCCGCGCTCACGGCGGTGACCTCACGGTGTCTTTCTCTCTGGCGACTCATCTGTCGCCGATCCCAGCTGCGGTAAATAAAAGTTTGTGCCCAACTTTTTAATTATTTATCCGACTTCAATACTGTCGCCGTGAGAGCGAGAGCGACCTGCCTTCCCTTCATAATGACAGAGAGCGAAAAGTGTCCATTTAATTTGTAATCACTTTGTGAAGTGGAGTGTCCAGTTTCCTTTGTTCTATTTTAAACTTCCCTTATTTTTAATTACACCCTCATTATCTGTCTTGTTATGGAGGAGACACAGTAATGTCTCTAAGTTACTTCACTTAAAGGTCCATTAAGTCAGCTTTACATGACATATCTATTGGCTGGAATGGAATGTTAGATAATTGCAACTCTGATCTTATATAATCACATTATCATATTTTCCAAACCCTAACACCTTCCCTCTCATTTTTTTTTTCCATTTTCAGCCACCTTTGGTAAAAGAATACTTCACAACACATCTTCTAAACTGTGGCTGAAGATGCAGCTAGTTTGTGTTTACTTGAGTTGTTGCGTCTTTGCCACAACAAATATCAAAGCTGAGGAGCCGCGTTTTCAATCATACACAAACTTCTTGACAGCTCTAAGCACTCTGACACACTCTCAGACTGATAAACGCATTCTCTCTCCATCTCTATCTACACACACACACACACACACACACACACACACACACACACACACACACACACACACACACACACACACACACACACACACACACACACACACACACACACACACACACTCAGAGAGAGAGAGAGAGAGAGAGAGAGAGAGAGAGAGAGAGAGAGAGAGAGCTAATGAAGTGTAAACGATATTCTCTCCAGACCCTTGCCGCAAGAATGGAATTTGCACTTTATGAAACTGTCGCTACATGTGACACACACACACCTCACAGCTTTAAGAGGTGTCATTTGTCCGCTTCAGTAACCAAGGTGAATATTCAGCCTGACAGCTCCCAGAAAACAGACAGGCCGCAGAGAAGATGAGCCATTGTCAGAGTAAAAGAAAGAGAGAGAGAGAGAGGGTGTGTGTGTGTGTGTGTGTGTGTGTGTGTGGAGGTGTGTGTGTGTGTGTGTGTGTGTGTGTGTGTGAGAGAGAGAGAGAGAGAGAGAGAGAGAGAGAGAGAGAGAGAGAGAGAGAGAGAGAGAGAGAGAGAAATAAAAAAGAATGAAAGTAAGGTGGAAAGAAGATTGGTGGAACTATATCGTCCCCTCCTGGTTATACAGGGAACAGCAGGCCTTTGCTTGATCACTCTATCACTGTCACTTTATCTATCTATCTATCTATCTATCTATCACTCTATATATCTATCTATCACTCTATCTATATATCTATATTTGTCCATCTGTTTGATTTTGTTTGTGATAATCACTGAACAGCTCATTACCTTCTAAAGTTAAATGATTTGGAAACAACGTCGGCTCCCTCAAATGATACACGTCCAAACATACGGTGTGGTCGGTCCGTGTGTGTGTGTGTGTGTGTGTGTGTGTGTGTGTGTGTGTGTGTGTGTGTGTGTGTATGTGTATGTGTGTGTTCCCTGTGCTGTTTGCTTGACCGGCTGCATGTTGACTTGACAAGGCTCTTTGTCCTTTTGAATGAAAGCCTGTAGACACACACACACACACACACACACACACACACACACACACACACACACACAGTCATGTCACCGCAGGAGGTGAGAGACCAGCCTTTTAGCTAATGAGGTTTTTTGAACTCTCACTCTCGCTGCATCTGCAGCCCTGGTTGTTGTCGGTCCTTGTCACACCCCGTCCCTGTAAAGGCCTCATTCACATGAACACCTGCTGGTGTACATGGGACTTTAGAACATGGGGGAACCGACGCGTCTTCCCATTGTCAGGGGTTAGTTTGCTTCGTTTGGTTGTTCGTTTCTTTTCCGTGGTTTCCGTCACTGGTGCATCCAGCCTGACATCAGGCACGAGTGGAAACAACAGCTAAAGAGGAAGAGGAAATCCACGACAACACGCGGACCTCAGGAGACGCTCCATGACGATGTTGCCCTGGCAACCTGCCCTCCTCGCATCGGGAGAAACTCCCTCCCCGCAATGTCGTGCCAGAGTTGCCTCTTCATCCAAATTTGGAAACAGAATATGTTGAATGCGGTGCGTCGTGGAGGCCTCCCTGCAAGAGCATCCACCTCCAAATGTGATCAGCATTATTCATGTAAACATGAATAATTCATCATCTCTTCTTACAAATGAAAGTGTTGCAGTGGCAGGGGATGAGGGGGTCGGAGGGCCGGAAGGTCGGCGGTTCGATTCCTGCCTCCCCCAATTCCGTATGCTGGGGTCTTGGGCAAGACACCGAACCCCACATTGTCCCGTAGATGCCAAGTGCTGCAAATAGATGCGCAGTATGAATGTTTGAGTGACTGGATGAATGCGAACTGCGCCGTCGTCACAACTAAAAAACAATACTGACCATAATGATGTGCACTGACAATAGGACTCGGCAATCTGCATCAACTACCTTCCTTTTTGCAATCGGGTCACGCACTGTGACCTGCGAGGCCTCGGCCGCACTTGTGTCAAAATGACCTCACATTGATAATCATTGATTGATGTCATTGCAACCGGAGCATCCAGCCTCATGCTGAGGCACAAGGCCCAAACTTCAAGGTAAGCGCTGCGGTCCACAGTGAGGGGAAATAGTGATGGAAAAGTGGGGAATCGGGACAGATGAAACGGAGCTTGACAGAGTGATGGAGACGGCAGAGTTGATAATTGCGTTTCTTACAGAGGGAGGGAGAAAGGCGAGGGGGAGTTGCTAATAGTGTGTGTGATGTTGGTATTGATCAGTCGCGCAGACGGAGAGAGGTGGGATGTGACACCGTGACCCGACACTGTGGCTAATCGAAAACTAATTCCCCCTTCGCCATCATCATCGTCGCCTTCGCCGACACCGTCACATGCGCCCGATGGCAGCTGTGACCGGTCATCGTCCGGCAGCGATTATCTTTGTAAGAACTTCATCTTCAGGGAGCACGCGGAGAAAATATCACAGAGACTTTGTTTGCTAACTTTTACCAGTAGGACCGACTCGCAGCACCGTACAGCATCGAATAGTCTTCTTGAAGGTTTGGCCATCTGTGATGTTTCTCGTACATCTGACCGATGGTTCCGTGCGTTTTTATACAGAATACGGAAAAACAGAGAAACCGTCGTGTCGCCAGAAACATGCGTCGCATATGAGCTTTGCATATAGCTGCATTATCCTTTACACCTATTCTCAAGCAACAAATCTCAGTCGTAATACATTTGTTTTGAGGAAACAAGCCCATTGTGTCATCAGCAAAGGTGCTTTTAAAGGCTTTTCTTGCATGAATTCAAATATTTCTCGACTTCATTATTCGTGGTTATGAGTCTGAGCTCAAGTGTCGTGTGAAGTGCCGAGGTCAGGCTTTCCTGGTCGGGGGCCATGGGGTCCAATGTACTGTGCGAATGGGAGTGGACGTGGAGGGTTAGTTCACGGTGTGTATGGGGGAGGGACAATGCTGGCTGATGTGGGATTCTGCCCTTATTGTTGTGATTAATTTCTCGACTTCATTATTTGTGGTTATGAGTCTGAGCTCAAGTGTCGTGTGAAGTGCCGAGGTCAGGCTTTCCTGGTCGGGGGCCATGGGGTCCAATGTACTGTGCGAATGGGAGTGGACGTGGAGGGTTAGTTCACGGTGTGTATGGAGGAGGGACAATGCTGGCTGATGTGGGATTCTGCCCTTATTGTTGTGATTATTTCCTTTCAGTTGATGCGCTACGGGCATTTTGGAAAGCCATTTTGGGTCATATTATCTCCTAACTAAATGTCAAATCCTCTGTTTTGAGGGGGCGTGTCCTCACGCAGTGCTCTCGCAGTCAAAAGTATGAATACCATGGGTGAGATGGCCACGTGTGGCTCAGTCACGTGCCAGAGAGTGAGGGAGCAGTCCAGCGCCAAACACCTCTCATAAACTTGTAAACACTTCTCGTGCTCGAGCTCGTGATCACAATTTCAAAAGGTGCTGGCGTCTGTGTGTGAGATGCAGACACACAGACAATGCACTTCGGGCACTTCGCGACGCTGGATCCAACTTCAAACATTCTGGTCCCAACGTGACAGATGCTAGAGCTGTTCCAACTGGATTTGGCTCAAATGAAGCAGGGCAGGGCAGTATCTGTACCAGAGACTCTTGATGCCGTTATGAGGCGCCACGTTGGATCTAGACGAGACGTATACACTTTGCTGTAAATTCAAATAGGTACCACCATTTACCGATGAGCTGAAATCACAAAGTTAAAATGTTGTAACACTCCAGTGGGCAGAGATGTGGCTGGAGACAATACAAAACTGATGCTGCCGTTCAAAAATGGCAAAAAAAAATACATTGACCTTGTACGCAATCTGATATTGCTAATTAAACACATTTTTGAATCACAATATCTTTTGGTGATCAATATCCAACAAGCATTTTTAAAACACGAGGAAGATAAATCATAACAAGACAATTATCACAATTATTTTGTGCTTGTGTGTGTACAGTGTCTGAAGGTGTGTGTTGTCACGCCCGTAACCTCAGCACACAGAGGCCCCGTCCGCACGCATCAGTTCTAAAAATAAAAACACACCAAACAAAACAGGCTGTAGTATGGCCTCCAGGCCTGAGTGGCGCTGTAACACTGTCAGAGAACTGCACCAAAACCACAGAAGAAGACACAGAGCGCGCGCACACTAAACTCATAAGACGTCAAACAAACGCAAGAAGACAAATACGTTTTTCGTGGGAGAATAAGAAGGATTTGTGGCGGGAAAGACTGAAAGGAACCGTTCGTGTGGACCGTCGACGAGATAGAACTTCTGCTCCGGGACACATTGGACTACAGGTAATCCGCCATTTTTGTTGTTATTGGTGGTGGGTAAGCGTATGCGGGCGAAGAGGGACAGAGGTGTGAGAGACGCTTCAGACGGATACGATAAAATGCCGTCTTGAGATTTTTCCCCCACTCAGTGACCCGGTCTCAAACAGTGAACTATCTCTCTGATACCTGTCTGTCTCTATCTCTGCTACATGCCTATCTCCACCTCCCTGTTACCTGTCTGTCTCTATCTCTGCTACATGCCTATCTCCACCTCCCTGTTACCTGTCTGTCTCCACCTCCCTGTTACCTGTCTGTCTCTATCTCCCTGTT
>JAFBJT010007122.1:158795-173004 GCA_016785325.1 Chascanopsetta lugubris
GGGGGGGGGGGGGGGTCAAATGATAGATTGAATCATACTACAAACAAACAGAATAACAGCTTTGACCACACACTTATAAAGAGGTCACCGTGGTTACATCAGAAATGGAGAGGATTTCACCGAAACCTTACATACTGAACCTTTAATCGACCGGCAGAGGTATGAAAGGTTCAGAGGTCATTCTTGACGCTGGGGATAAAGCGGTTACATTGAGGTTTGAGCGGCCCTCTGCTCGCACTGCGAGCTTTGACGTGGACTGCTGCTGCTGCTGCTGCTGCTGCTGCTGCTGCTGCGCCTTCATTCCCTCTCACATGTATGTGACATGTGGCTCTGCTGTTCCACACAACAAGTCATGTTCTCTCTCCAGACCTTTGCTTTGAGGGAAAATGCCTTGGCTTGATGGATGTTCTCTTCCAACCCTGCTAATGAGCTCTGTTTACGAGCCTGCCAGTGTGTGTGTGTGTGTGTGTGTGTGTGTTTGTGTGTGTTCTGTGTGTGTGTGTGTGTGTTTGACCCAAGAGCCTTGACTGGGAAAGGATGATGTAATGCTGAATCACTGCCTGAAGTGCAGATCTTGTAATGCTGAGGTTTGATACAGCAAAGGTGTGTGTGTGTGTGTGTGTGTGTGTGTGTGTGTGTGTGTGTGTGTGTGTGTGTGTGTCTACAAATTGCAGTGAAAGAACAATTGATGGATATGAGCCAGTAGTTTTGGCTCAGTTTGGATTAATGACGTCATGTTAAACTAACACTTGAACAAACACATGCACAGTCAATGACTGTTGAAAGCTGTTGGCTGATTGAGTAGTTTGGCTCCTGGGAAAAAAATGTCTCACGCTGTATCAGTAGGTGTGTGTGTGTGTGTGTGTGTCTCCGTGTTTATCCATATGTACTGTATTTCCAAAAGCCAGAGCTCGAGGTCAGATCCTCACAGCAGCTCCCAGTATCCTCTCCACTGTTGACACAAGGGGATTGTCCACTTCCACACCTATCTCATCCTGACGCCGTCCCACTGAGGACATGCAGTCCGTCCTCATTCACCGACAGCCTCCGTCAGCCTGCTGCTCTCTGTCTGCGATAAGTGTCCCGTCTCCGAGGAGTCACCAAGCCAACGGGAATGAACGTTCGACAACTCTAGTTTCACACGAGATCGCAAGCACCAATTATTGATCATCAGCAGCGCATTTCACAAGACTCTCGTCCGACGACACAAGTACGTCCCACAGAGCGGTCCAACATGCGGCCCGCGGGCCAAAACTGGGCCGCCGGAGGGTCGAATCCGGCCACAAATGACTTAGCAAAGTATGAAGATTACAGACCAAAAAAAAAATCAACTGCGATTAATCAATAGAATGAAGTTATGGATTGGGTATGGTTGTGGCTGGACAATCCAAAATGAATAAAGGTCAGTACGGCGCCATCATCAACACGGCTATGCTTCGATACAGTACTAAGGCCTCGTCCACACAGAGGAGACGACACTCTTTTTCTGGTTCGTTAAAAAAACACTCTGTAAAGACAGCATGCTGTACATGAAGCGACTGAGAACGCTGTAGTGTGGCCGTCAGGCCTGAGTGGCGCTGTAACGCCACCACAGACACTAAAAACAGAGAGGAAGACCTGGGGCACGCGCAGCAAACTCTTCCAAACAAAAATGACGCATGAAGAAGAAGGATTTAATGATGATCAAATCAAATCAAATCAAATCAAAGTTTATTTATATAGCCCGCATTTACAAATCACAGTTTGTCTCACAGGGCTTCACAGGGTGGGTAACATCCTCTGTCCTTAGACCCTCAACAAGAGTAAGGAAAAACTATCAAAAGAAAAGGTAGAAACCTTAGGGAGAGCCACAAGTGAGGGATCCACTCCCAGGACGGACAGACATGTAATAGATGTTACGTAGAGTGTTCAGTAACAATTGTTCAATTTCCGATGATGGCGGCAAAGAATGCACAGGCGAGAAGGGAGAAGTTTGTGTGGACCAGCAACGAGGTACAACTTCTGCTTTGGGTCACGTGGGACCACAAGTGATCCACCATTGTTGCTGTTGCTGGTGGGGGTAGGTTAGTGGTTAGTTAGTCTGTGTGGATAAGAAACACCCAGACGATTCAAGACTGTGGCAGATGTGGACGTGTCCTAACGGGAGCTGGGTTTCGGGAACCTTGAGTTTCTAGCCCTCAAATGTCATGTGCAGTGACTTTGGCCACATTTCTTGTTCCGGTGAAACAGTGAAGCCTCTCAAGTGGAGGCAGCAGGCTGATTCATGTGAACCGGACCTGAGAGCAGGAGCTTCTTTGTGCTTTCGGGGGCCAAGGAAGGACAATGCAGTGAAAACAAACCTCATGTTGACTTTGAGAGAGTCTCCAGCGTCGACCCTGCAGTTGTTTGATATTCCTGATACGAGCACACCCCCCCCCCCTCCTCCTCATCCTGTTGCTGTTCTTATCATCCCCAGCGCTCTGCCTGGATCCGCTCCTGTCTCAGATTTCCATCATCACGCCTCCAGCTCCCTTTCTCCTGCTCTTCGTCAACCACACTCCGACCTCTCCACCAGAGACTGGAGATGAATGATATTGGAGCCTGTCAATCAAAGTGAATAAACCACAATCAATTAACGGCACACATTTAGAACTTCTTGCATGTTTAGCAAAAGGTATAGAAGGATAGAATTGACAATTGAGGTGAAAATGATTTCTGTATAATCACTCAAATATGTGGATTTCTCTTTACACGACCCTTGAAGGAGTCCTTTCCACTGAGGAGTGGGTATAGACCCCCCCCCCCCCGCCCCGCCCCCGCTGATCCACCATGCTTTACAAGAATGAACAACCCTATACAACGTTATGATAACGGAGAGCTATCATAGATTTCCCTGCATACCTGTAATGGAAGAATGACACAACTGATATTCAGCAGTGATATTCCTCTTCACCACTAGGAACTTGCTACATGCTACTTGTATTAACCAACACCATGAATGTAAAATGTAGAGAAGCATATAGTGAAAATATCCTCATATTCTTTTGAATCCTTGACAGTTGAGGTGAAAATGATTTCTGTATAATCACTCAAATATGTGGATTTCTCTTTACACAACCCTTGAAGGAGTCCTTTCCACTGAGGAGTGGGTATAGACCCCCCCCCCCCCCCCCCCCCCCCCCCCCCCCCCCCCCCCCTCCCCACCAAACGCCCCCGCTGATCCACCATGCTTTACAAGAATGAACAACCCTATACAACGTTATGATAACGGAGAGCTATCATAGATTTCCCTGCATACCTGTAATGGAAGAATGACACAACTGATATTCAGCAGTGATATTCCTCTTCACCACTAGGAACTTGCTACATGCTACTTGTATTAACCAACACCATGAATGTAAAATGTAGAGAAGCATATAGTGAAAATATCCTCATATTCTTTTGAATCCTCCTCGGCAGCAGCCGGCCTCCTCCTCCTTCGTACACTTGATCGCATTCTCGTGGGCAGATCCTGTCAGACTCCGTCGGACTGGATGAGCTGTTCTCCTCTGGTCTCTCCACAGATATTCTCCGGCGGTTACAGTCAGGGTTCGGACCGGGCCACTCGAGGACAAAGACTTGCCCTGAAGCCACTCCGGCCTTTTCTTGGCCTCACACCGCAGCATCGGGTTCACTATTATGGTTCTTTTCACTCGTTTGCAGTAACTCACAGAGCTCCTTCCGCACTGAGTCTTAAAAGACTGTCAAATCTGTTATGGCTGCCTTCATTAGCCTGTTTGGGCTCTCTCCAGAAATCACTCCGTTTTGAGGGGGCCTGTCTCCAAGCTCCTCCCTGAGCCGCCGATCACCTCCTCCCCTCTCCTCTCCCAAGTCGGCTCGACCAATGAGCTTCATGCTCCGTGCGAGATGACGCTCTGAGGCAGGTGGCGCTCCGTCACTGTGAGACCCCCGGTTACACCGACATACACTGACACATTCACGTGTGGAATTAAAATACAGTCACAGTGCTGTGGTGAATAGATATTGTATAAATGTTTCTATCGATTCAATCAACCCTCATGTCATCTCCTCGATAGAAGAGGAATCAAGTCCCGTCCTACAGCTGCTACGTAGTGTGGCAGGGTCTCAGCGAGGAGACGGTCCCGCTCGTCACCACCGCTCGTTTTACGCACTCCGTCGTTCGATGGGACGGAGGCAAACTCAAAAACACTTCCAGGACATTCTGTTTTTAGAAGATTTCTTTGATCAGCTTTTTGGGACGATCCAAACCTCCACAGACACTCTGTCCCGTAAAAAGAGTGGTTTTTCACACTAGGACTCCTTGAAGGAGCTCAGAGTTTGCATGAATTCCTTTTCCCCCCACTTTTAGAAGAACTCTCATATTGTAAAGCTGCCGCCACCTCAGTGTGGAGACCGTAGAGAAAAGATGGCACGAGTAATGACTTGTTTCACACACGTTCGCTCATTGAGGAAGAACTGAAAAAAGTGTCACTTTCACTCAAAATATCTCATTCACAGCAATTCTTTGAATGATAAATCAAGAGTTTTGGTTGGTTGTTGTTTTGTGTTGTTCTTTTTTACCTCAGGCTGCCTGTCATGTGCTGTTGTCAGTGCAAATGACTGTAACCACAGTTGAGTCTGGCTTCGGTAAAAGAGTGGGACAATGTGGTGATGCTGAAATCTTCTGTGGTCCAGACCATCTCATCCAGCCCCTCACGGTCTGCGAGGCCCACAAAGGATTGGGTTTCTTTGGCCACTGGAAGAAAAAAACCCAAATACCACTGTTTGTTTGTACATGAGAGAGGTGCAGAACTGACCGCTTCAAACTGACTGCTCATGGAAACAGAAATGTTTCGTCCTTACTCGTTTCTCAGCGCCACCTGTCATTAATTACCCGGGCTTTGAAGTGTCTATGACATCACGACTTGGCTGCCCCTCCCTGTTTTGACGGGTCTCCATGGAAACGGTGGGGGCAATGAAGCAGGATGATGGTAGTGGATGATGTTTTTTGGGCTGAAATGTGGTGTACGTGGACAGATAGAGTGACAGCGGACTGGGATCAAAGCCGAGCAGGTAGCCGGTCCTTCGGCGCTCTGTGCCACTGTTTGATTCCAGAGCCGACCTGCCCTGCATTTACAGTGTCACTTAAAGGCTGTTGTGAAGAGGCGAGACCCGGCTGGATGCTTTGGGGAAGAGCCACAAATAGAAACAATCCTTCGCACATTCTTCAACAACACTAACAAGTATTGAAAAGACATGTTTGGTGTTTAGCAAAGATTGTGGAAAATGTAATAATAGTATCACTCTTTCTAATTGATTTGATACATTTGTGAGGAACGCCGTTGTTGGAAATGTCAGGGATTCCTTGCAGAGTAAGGAATCAATGCAAATATGTCACATTATCAATGTGTTTTGAGTGAGTGCAGTGAAGTGAAATTGACATGCGACTTTCTCATTCATAATGAACAGTTTAGTAAAGTTTAGTCAAACACAGACTCACTCCCTGGTGTTTGTCAGCGTTACTTTGGTTTTGTTTCCAGATGTTACCGAATTATTTCCTCGGCCTCTGTGGCAAAGCTCGGTGGGAATAACATCTCATTCAATGGTTTGACTTAGTGACACTGGAATGCTCGAAGATGTTCGGGGCAAGCGTTTGGAAAAGCAGCGCACGCAATCAAACACAAAATGACAAAGCTAGAAAGAAAGCGGGGGACATGAAACCCATCTCTGTCCTTCTTCAGAATATGACATAATTCGAACAGATGACCTCTGAGGACACTTAATGGAGTTAACAGGGACCACGTGGAGCAAGTGAAGGCCTTGAGGACATAAACCAGAGACAAACAGGAAAACACACAGGATGAGCGGAGGAGGAGGAGTGAAAGGAACCAGCCAGTAAAGTACCAATTAACCGCCATGACAATAAGTTGTATCATTGCTAAAACAAGAGAGGGAGAGGCGGGGGGGGGGGGGGGGGGGGGGGGGGGGGCGGACGGGGGGCGGAGTCAGTCAGTGTCTGTCTGTCCCATCTTCAAGCAACACAAATGAGCTAATTCAGGATGAGTTTTATCAGGGTCCTGGAGAGCCAATAAATCAGGGGTGTGTTGTCTTTGCACTGCGTGTGTGTGTGTGTGTGTGTGTGTGTGTGTGTGTGTGTGTGTGTGTGAGAAAGTGAAGCCAGTGACTGTGGTTCCATGAAAAGTCTCCTCTTGCTGTTTAACAGTGTGGGAATCCGTCCTCCTGACCTTTGCTGTGTTAGGTTTTCGTGGAGCTGCACTGAAACACACCCACACCCACATAAGTCAGTGAAGGGAATAAATCGTAACATGACCCTTTATACTTCACTGCACAGTGCTGGGGGGGGGTCAGACCTGACAAAACAACACAAACAGTTTGCGTGTGTCTACAGTAGATGTGCAGCTCCTATAGTTTAAATACAGTTGAGTGTCCGATAAGATTTATTTGGTCACACAAGAGTTCGGTTTGAGTTTATTAGAAGAATTATAAGTGGTGAATCAGGACATTGGAGGCTTTAGAGCATAGTCAATCAGTGTCAGGCAGGTATATACACACACACACACACACACACTCATACACACACATCTGGCCTTCCCATTACAAATTCAAACTGACCATAATCCTTCACTCAGCAGGGCTTAGTGTGGTTGGAACATGTAGTATCACCACACAGTATTTTCCCCTCTGAACCTCTGACCCTTGAGTTATTTAGATCCCTCTCCTGAACTCCACCTCATCGGAGAACAAGCGAAGGATTCCATTTGGCGACCGATGGACATCGACTGTCAAACGACAGCGTGCACATGTGGAGGGACGACCATGGGTTTTCCTGCCGACACGGCTGCTTTGTATCGGATTAACGGAAGATTCCGTTCGAGTGTTGTGGACAAATTCTCCATCCTTCACACACACACACACACACACACACACACACACAGTGTACTACAGGACTGGACCCAACGCAAAATGTCAGCTCCCCCTTCCTTAAAGTTAGTGGGTTTTTAAATCATGTTTCAGTCACAGGTCTGAAATAATATCTGGAGGTCAATGCCTGCGTAAATGATTTGGATGTTTTGTTAAGAGAATAAAACATGACAATACATTTCCCACGTGTGAATTCTGATGCTCTGACAGCATTTGGAAAGGGTTGGAAAGCAGCTTAGTGTCGGGGGATTTCAGACAGAGAACCCAAGCGCAGCTGGGTTCCAAAAACACTCACTCGCAAACAGAGGGACACGCACGAGTTAAAAATACTCATTTGTTGTCGCCAGTCTCCCGGAGACACGATCAAGAAACGTCCCTGTGAGCTGATGCGAGTCTTTCCTCTGGACACACTGCGCCTGCATAGCTGAGCCGTGGCGCAACCACCTTTTATGATCCGTCTTAAAGGTGGGTTTGCACCGTACATCTCACATTTCACCCTCTCTCTCTCTCTCTCTCTCTCTCTCTCTCTGGCACGCTGGCTTACGTAACTGTGAGTTTTCAACATGAAAACCCAGAGGTTTTCGGAGCTGCTGGCCGACAGCAGCGAGTCGTCAGCCAGGCCACAGACCTGCGGCATGACCTCGCGGCCCACCGGGCCGGGCAACACAACATTTGTATGCTTTTACGCCTCAAACACTTTGTGTTGGAAGTCAGCGCGGAGTTATTCCTGATGCCACAACAGCTCAGACAGACGGCAGAGGGGAGAGGCAGACGGCCCGACCGTCATCACGGCTGTTTGTTATTCAAAGATCACGGGGGGGGGGGGGGGGGGGGGTGTCTCCGGGGGGGGGGGGCTTTGCACCCGCAGCCGCCAGGTGAAAGTGAGAGTGCGGGAGGGTGAGGAGAGTGAGAAAGTGACATTTTTTTTTTTGCAATGAAGAGAATGAGGGGAAAGAGGGATGGAGGTGAAGAGAGGACGGTCCAAACCACAGGAAGGAGCAAACACTCAACCACCAAATTTTCCACTTGCTCGACATGGAGTGTTTTCATGTGTGCAGCACTTCGGTGTATGTGGCCTGGGGTTTGGTCTCACACACACACACACACACACACACACACACACGACCATCACTGGTTTGATGCATTGCTTTGCCTCTTTCATTCTCCTTCACCATTACAGCTACATGTCGGATCCATAGCCTGTAAATAAAGATGGACGTCGCGTCCGTGACGTCACCTGTTGGTTTCAGCAGTTTGTAAAACTGTGGGCATGTGGCTCGTCGCCAGTTGACCATTTTGGGTTTGCTCCCTTGTGGAGTCAGCCCCCAGTGGTTACGCTATGAATTGCAATGAGTGAAGTTTTTTTTTACTTCCCATTGTGCTTCATCCGCCTGCAGCAGAGGTTGCCCCTCGGTCGAGTCTTAACCACATTACTCTCTCTCTCCCCCTCTCCCTCTCTTCGTGCCCTCTGCACCTCAGACAGGTTTAGTGCTGCCAACACTCTGTTTGTCTTTGCTGTAAATTTGAGATCACCCCCCACCACCTCCCCACTCACACACACACGCACACACACACACACACACACACACACAGTTCCCCCTCCAGGCGAGGAGGGGTTTCTGGGAGCACATACACACACAAAAGCACATCTGGAATCAGTCTGAGCAAAACTGTTTAGCCCTGTAAATGGACTAAAACCTCAGTGAGCGGCTCCACTCGCTGTGGACAGGTACGAGTTCCTCCTCATCAGGCGGCTTCAAAGCAAACAAACGTACGTGTCCAAGAGGAGAGGGTCAGTGTGGTGTGCAAAGGGCTGAGAGTGTCCTCCTAATGAGAGGGCCAGAGAGTCTGCTGCACCACAGCCAACGGGTTTCAAAAGGTCAGCGGGGAGCTTTACAAGAGACTTTGATTTGAGTGTGTGTGTGTGTGTGTGTGTGTGCAGAGGCAGGAGGAGAATTCAATATCATTTTACATTTGTCAAGCCCTTTCAAGTTGTATATCTATAAAAGCCCTACATTCAACCTGGAGGTGAACATTTGTTTTCTGAAAGTGAATAATACATGTAGTATGAAGTATGAGAGGACGATTTCAAAGAAGCGTTCAGCTGCCTAACCAGTTCAGTGAGTTCAGGTCAGGTCTCAGAGAGACTCCGCTGCGCTCTCTTGTCGAAAGTAACCTTAGAGTCAGGCTATGTACAACACTGGGGGGTTAGCTGAAGGCTTGTTTACTTGAGTCCAAAGTTTCAATAAGCAGATTGTTATAGAGTGAGATCAGCTACGAAAGGACTGGCCACACATACTGTGCGTCGTACTCCAGGAAGACTTTATTAAACAAGCCCCGAGCCTTGTTGCCAAAATAAAACAAAAACAATTCCTGCAGTTTTAGCATTTCATAATTTATGAATTTTAACAATATTTCCATCACCAGCTTTTTGCAGACACCACATGTATTTAAAGTAATCTTCTTCTGTTCACCATTTCTCTCCAAAACACACTGTTTGTATCCATGAGTTCAAACCACCATGTTGAGAGTCATTATGCCTCTCACCCTGAAAACAGTCACACAGCTCATTTTAAACCATACTTCTGTCTTCTTCTTCTCTTCGTGTATGACTTGCCTCTCATTCCCATCACGGTTTACACAACATGTGGATCATGGAACTGGCTTTAAAAGCCACAGTAACAACTTGTAGCGCTGCTTCAGACCATGTTTCAACATGTTACACCCACACCCTCACCTGTTTTTGACAAGAAAATCAAAGCAACATTCAATTTCACAGAAACTAAAGTTGATCATGCGCGTGCGTGCACACACACACACACACACACACACACACACACACAAACACACACACACACACACACACAAACTAAAGTTGATCATGCGCGTGCGCGCACACACACACACACACACACACACACACACACACACACACACACACACACACACACACATTTAGGAACAAAACTGAACGACTTCACTGGTGCTTGTGATGCATGTTCATCCACCGAAGGTTCTCAGTATGGTTTTTTCTGCACAATAACACACACACACACACAGATTAACAAATATTACAAAGTAATTTTTTAATCTGTGTTCATGGTATAAGGTTTGAACAGAAGTGTTTCCGACAGTCTTACCTCGACAGATTTTCTTCTTGCTGTGGAGAGAACAAGTGATATTTGCTTCTTTAGAATGAAGATATGACAAGTGCTGCACAACTACTTAAACATTAACTTTCACTCTCTAAAACAGTCAGTGGCCTGAATTAACTGAACTTAGTTGCTCACTCTCTGAACCACCCTGTTGCCCTTTTGATGCACAATGGTAAGTACGGGTGGAAGAAATTAAACCCACCTACAGCAAAGGTGTTACAACTTAAATACAACCACACAACTTGCAAATGATTTGATGAAATCAAAATAGTGCCAATTCAGGGTGAAGTACAGGTTGATGTCAAATAATGGACACAATCTAAGAAGCAGAGGAGGACAAAGACAACCAAGAACACCATGGGATAACAACGAGGGGAGCTGGGCAGAGAGGCCAGCTGTGTCTCAGCAGAGTTTCAGAGAAACTAAATGTTTTCAGTCAGTGTAATTTCAGTGCATAGCTTTAGATCTTCCCACTTGTATATTGACTGCATGTACATTGTCGAAACTGCGAGTTTCCTTTTGACTTATCATCAGGATCAATGTGACGAAGGCCGGCACACTGAATGCAGGAGAAGGTTAAATCGTAAGTATTAAAAGTGTAGCGCTGGGTCTTATGTGACTCGTGTATGTTCCTCATTAAGACCTGCAACTAGCCTGCGTGTGTGTGAGGGGCGCCACACTCACCTGAGAACAGGAAACGCAGCATCACCCACAGGATGAGCAGCAGTGAGATCAGCATGACAGAGACCATGAGGAGAAACAGCAGGCTGCTGGGCTCTGATCAGAGAAGACACAGGAGAAGGACGTCAGGCCTCAACTCAGCTCCTCTGCCGCCCCTGTGTGGTGGTAAACAGTACAACCACCTCGTCTCTCCCCTCACCTTCAACGGCCAGGATGAAGCTCTTCTTAATGGGCAAGCGCAGGGACTTGTGGGAGACGCTGCACGTGAATTGCCTCCCAGAGTCCCTGATTGCCGCCTGGAGGTAGAAGAAGGCGGTTATTGAGAAGGTCCCGTCCTTGTTGTGTTTGTGGCTCGACAGCAGAATGTTGTCCAGCACTTTGGGGAGAGGAGCGCCGACCCTCTGGCCCGAGGCTGCCGGGTCCTGCTGGTACCACGTGATCTCCACATCCAGAGGGTGGTACTTCTCTGCAAAACAGGAGATCCTCTGCTCCTCACCCTCCATCAGGACGAGGGTGGGTCCGACATTGATGGAGACACGGGGAGATTCTGATGAGAGCACAAAGATTTCATCGCAGTGTGAGTGACGGGGTATTTCCATTTGCAGACGGTGTTTAAATCATCCTTCTTTTTGATTGTAATTGTGATATGGCTCAGTCATTTCTCGACATGAATCAGTTTCAACTTCTCAAACATTCGAGACTAATGGGAGGAGCAGTGGATTTAATAGAAAACACATCTAGAAATCTCATAAAAACAAGTCTAGAGCAGGACATTGTACTTGGCTTATGTTGGTTAAATTGAGGAAAGAATCTTTTATTTATCTCAACTTTACTTTTTTGTGCTAAAATAAAAGGACACATTTGAAGTTGTTGTTGTTTATGATTTTACTGGTTCAGCCCACTTCATATTTGGCCCAATGTGGCCCCTGAACTAAACTTTGTTTGACAGACCTGGTCTAGAGGCTCAAATAGGCAACTGAGTAAATAGGAAAATGTCTCAAGTGAAAACACATCTTCTTTATAAATAGACAGTGAAAGTACACACAGGGCCTTTTAATTCAAATATGTTCACCATAGATTTACTGTCTTACCTTCGATGTGCAGATTCATAT
The DNA here is from genome assembly GCA_016785325.1 of Chascanopsetta lugubris. NCBI lineage: Eukaryota > Metazoa > Chordata > Actinopteri > Pleuronectiformes > Bothidae > Chascanopsetta > Chascanopsetta lugubris. The sequence continues at coordinate 170,665 of JAFBJT010007122.1, forward strand.
TCAGACTGATGAAGAGTGGATTCACTGCCACTGAGCAAATGTACTTCCCCTCACTAATCATCTTAGTGAAGGGGATGTGATAGGAAGCATCTCCGCCTGCGAGGCCCTTCAGATCCACCCCAGTCCCCTCAGGTCGTCCAGAGAGGATGGACTGCTTGAAGAGTCTCTTCCTCTCCCCTCGAATCTGCGAGTTCCACTCCACCGTGACGTTCGGCCCCTTGTGATCCACAGCAAACTGGCAGTGAAGCTTCTGCTGCGAGGTCAGAGTGGCTGTCACTGATGGAGACTGTGTTTTAACAACCAGGGCCACTGTGGAAACATGGCGGGCAGAAAAGACAATTATTAGCGAATTACTTTAAATAACTAGGACAGCCGTGGCAGAGGGGATTCGAGGACTTGTCCAGAGACGGTCGGGGGTTCGATTTCTGCCCCACCCCCCATTTTGTATGCTGAGATGCAAATAACCAGAGATCTCATTGGTGTTAAAAAGTGTTTTTGACAGAACATTGGCGTGACCGAAACAAGCAAGACGTCCTCTGGAAAAGGTCCAAATTGTTGGGTCTACACTCCCTCCACAGTTTGCTGTTCACACACGCACACAACAGCAAGAGGTTCTCAGCTATGGGACGACCCACAAATAACCCAGAGGATCTCCTGCTGTTGCAATATTCAGACGGGAGGAAGGACATGAAAAATGTATTCTTAATGCATGAACTGACATTACTGTGTATTTGTTTACTCGTGTCGGAGCCAGGAATCTTGCCTTTGCATTTTGGCCTATTTAACCAATAGTTCACAACCCTGATAGATATTTCTTCATATCTATTTGCCTCCCCGCCACAATGGAACATAATATTATACGGTAAACAGTGGGTGTTACCAGTTGTTGTGAGTATCTCTCTGTCCTGGATCACAGTCCATCTGTGGTAGTCCTGCTGTCCTGGGGCAGGATCGTCAGTGGGGTGCCTGAGCACGGCAGTGAGACTGAACAGGCTCTTTCTGTGTTTGATGGTGCAGGTGAACCAGTGGTTGTACTCTTGGGTAGGTTGAGCGGGCCAGTGGACCTGAATGCCCTCCGTGCTGTATCTGTGCAGCTCACATTCCAGCTGGTCAGCCTCCACCTGGTCCACATAGCGACGAATGTCCAGCTTCGATCCTGCAACGGGTCAGGAGAACATCACAAACAGAGTGTCAGGGACCTGTGTGATAACTGCCGATGCTGCGTAAAAAGGCCGCCACTCTTACTGGTGACCAGGAAGGTGACAGCTTGCGGGTTGACGGGGGCGTCTCCCGTCTGTCCAAACTGCAGCATGGCCTCTCTGTGTACGTGCAGAGTCTCCCAGTGACCTTCGTTATTCAGAAACACCCTCTCATCAACGAACTGACACGGCAGCCATGTCATCGGATGGAGACACAGAACACCTGAGGCCACGTGACATCATTCACATCAAGAGAGAGAATGAAACAGTAGTGTAATGCTGAAGTACATCAAAGTACTATGCAGTACAGGCCAACATATTACAGTTAATGTGCCACACCCTCACAGTGCTGCACAGTATGGAAATGAAAGTAGAGTGGAATATACTGCGGTTTATTTCAGATCATATTACTACAGTGCTGCACTATATAACATCTAAATGTAATATGGCATATAGCAATAAGGAGTACATTAGTATATCACAGCACAAGGTGGTATACTGCATTGCAGAGGTACATCAGAGTACATAGAGTACAGTGCAGTACAATATGGCAGTGTGGTGTGGTCCTACAGTGTAGAGTACAAAAGTAGGAGAACGCAGTGATGTACTCGAATGTAATTAATGTCCTCTAATGTAAGTACAGTGAAGTATACTACTGCTACATTTGCACTATTCACTTTTTAACTTTTTCTTACTTTTGTAGCTTTTTTCCTCTTTTTTTTGAATACGTTTTACTTCTTACTCCTATCATTAGCATTAGTATATGTTAAATGTATGCACCAATTCACCACAGCAAATTCCTGGTATGTGAAAACAGCTTGGCGAATAAAGAAATTCTGATTCTGATTCTGATTCTGATATATACTATATATAGTTCAAATAACACAGTGTGGTTTTCTAAGATATCAAAATACAACATTGGGTGACTAGTACATCAAAGTATGGTATACTGTTGTAATGAACTGCTCTACCATGTTACAGTATGTTACAGTGTACAAACAGAGTAGTATAGTTCAGTGCGGAAAACATTGTTAGCGGTAGTGTATCAAAGTTGTGTGGTACAGACAGAGTTTTTCGATGGAACATTTGGTAAACACACAGAAATCACAAAGTAGTTCGAGTCAGTGAACTCACCTGGACT
>JAFBJT010007124.1:0-10064 GCA_016785325.1 Chascanopsetta lugubris
CTCAGCTCCGAAATGAACAGAGTTATCTTTAATTAAAAGTGTGTGAGTGTGTTCAGGTGAGCCTGAGGTAGAGGAGTCACACATTCAAACCACAGCTTTGTCCTAACGTTCGAATTCAGCACAATTGTTTCCTAAACCGTCGAGAGAAATGGTTCTGTTCTCAGCTCGACAACAAACGGCCGCTAATCGTTTCTCGATGAACTCCTGATGTTCACAGATTCGACTCTCTCACACTTTGCTTTGATTCTTCCTGTGAATAAGAAAATAAAGAAATGTGGTGCATGAACCCAAACGCCAGCAGAGCAGAATTTCTCTCTCTCTCTCTCTCTCTCTCTCTCTCTCTCTCTCTCTCTCTCTCTCTCTCTCTCTCTCTCTCTCTCTCTCTCTCTCTCTCGCTCTCTCTCTCTCTCGCTCTCTCTCTCTCTCTCTGATGTCAGAACCAACATGCAGCTCTGTTCCTCATCAGGGAATATAAAACAAGCGTTTCTCCTTGTTCAAGCATTTTCATCCGTCAGTGGGCGGAGCTAAAGACGCACACGCAGCCCGAGTTGCCGTCCTCTCGTCAGACTGTCAGAGCGCCAAAGGTGTCGTAACAACGGGGAGGAATCATTGTTCAGGAGGCGTCGCGGCTCGGCGATCGCGGCTCCATCCAGGTGGAGATGATGGATGGGCAGGACATGGGTTCAACACTCAGCACATTTAAAACCGTCCCTCACGCCGCCTCCGTCCGCTCTGATCATCCTTTTGTAAAGCGGAACACATCAGAGGCACGTTCTGTTTGCTTAGATAACTTTAAATTGAATTTTCCCGAAACAGCGACTCGTGTCGTGTTCGATTCCCTGTGTCTGCGGATAATGAGTGTTGGGGGGAGGAGCCGCTGCCGCTGATGTGTCAGGGCTGCGAGCCGAGACGTGGCGCCGCGGCGTCTGCACGTCCTGATGTTTGGGAGAACTCCTCTTACATATTCAACACAACAAGGTCAGAGCTGCGCAGGAGGCCACTTATTCCCCTCTGTGATGGCGAGGTTGAATTCACACAGTGGGACACGGCTATTACTGCCAGGTGAAGGCTGAACCCGAACCCTGAGGGTTCACATCCCCTCTTTGTGCGCAACACGCAGAGGAGTCAGTCGGTTAGAGCATTAGAGCCCATCACTGGAGCTCACCTCTCTAATCCCTCACCCAGGACCTGCAGCAGGCTCCTGATCAGCACCCACCGACTGACACACACACACACACACACACACACACACACCTCCACACACACACACACAGACACGCACGCACGCGCACGCACACACACACACACACACAGCAGAGGTAGAACCAAACAGGTTCTTACCTCCTGCCGGTTAATTGATGACCCAGATGTTGGAGGGAGACGGCTGCGTAAGTCACAGTTGGGAAACATGGAGGGGGCGGGGCATCGTTCTCCTATTATCTCTGACCACCTCCAGCTGCTGCTGGATTTGGCTGTTGTCCGAGACATTCCTCCGCATGAGGAATTCCTCCACCTCCTCATGATTAACATAAAAACATTTGGCTTTTTACAGCTCAAACGTGGCCACTCTAAAAACCGACCGATGGCTGGGGGGCCCAGGGGTGGGCACCAACATCAGCACAATCTGACTGAATTCAGATTTCACCCAAACTGTCAGACTGCAGGTGACATGTTTAGAAATGGCACCAGAGATAAAATATCCATGAAAGCTGAGGACGTGCAGTCTGCTGTTGAATATTTGAATCATTTTGACTGTTTTTTTTTTTTGTGTGGATGTTTTTGATATATGTTTGAAATACTTGACTTCACTGGTACTATAGTACTACAGTATATGTACTATCACAGTCTGTGAATGTTAAGCAGACTACAACAGAACCTGATGATCACCTGACACATGCGAAGCGGTGATGAGACCAGACAAAGAAGAGCTGACGTGGCGGCTCTTCATCTCTCACTCTCTGACTCCTCCTCTGTCCCTGTTACAGTTTAACTTTGTGGGCAAACTCTTGGGGCCACGTGGGAACTCGTTAAAGAGACTACAGGAGGACACCCTGACCAAGATGTCCATCCTGGGAAAAGGATCCATGAGAGACAAAGAGAAGGTAAGACGTCTCTCTTCACTGCCGACTCCTCCCACTCTCTTCATCCTGGCTACGTCTCTGTCCGGGTCAGAAGTGAAAGCTGGTTTCAGATTTGAAGTTAAGATGGAGACAAGTGTCCGTCACAGACTGAGACACTGAACGTGTAGGACAGATGGACACCTGTGTCCTCTGGCTCCAGTTCTCCTCGCTGTTCCAGATTCAGAGAAGCAGAATAAATAAATAAGTAAACACTGGTTTAAAGTCTCACTGTTCGTGACCTTAATTAATTTTCACTACGTTTTTATTTCAAATGTTTGAATATTAATGTCAAATATTCACTTCACTATCAAATATGAACATTTCAGAAGGGAGAGGTTGTAATTGAAACGTTTAGTCATCTGACTCATTTACTGTGTTTTCAGCTCCGCAGTCTTAATTATCTGTAAAAATCACATTTCAGAAACAATCTGAAATCTTTAATTACAGCTCCTTTCAAATACAGTTAATGTGTTTTTCACACCTAAACAAAAACCTTTAATTGCGTTTTCATTGATTTAGTGAATGTATTTGTTCAGTAGAAATTGTCAAATGATATATATCATATGCGTGTGTGTGTGTGTGTGTGTGGGTGTGTGTTAACCCTTTAAATAACTCTAAACAATATGATATCCGTTGCTTATAATTTCATAGTTGACACATTTAAGAAAGTTAAATAGAAAGAAAACAAATCATTGCTATAAGGCAAAATGTACTGTATTACAACATTATATATTTAGACTTATACTGTTTATGTGTTTACCATGTAGTCTCATGTTTATTATTATAATTCTAATTTATGTCACAATTCATTGTTATTTAACAAAAGAGAAAATAATCCAGAAAAGATACGTTTTTCAAAATGTTAGATATGCAAAGTGTGTCATTGTCTCTCGTGTGGTCTCACCGACTTCATGGGATTTGCAACCATACTCTGGATCTAACGTAAACACGTGTCATATGTAAATCACACGTCAAGGATCCATGATCATGTGGTGACACGTGCAGAGGATCCACAGGGACATGATCACAGAGTGGCGTTGGTTCGGTTCCTCTCTGAGCTGATCAGAGGTGATTTGTTGGTGCGGGTGATTTAGTGTAGAGCACAGAACCTCCTGTTTGATGGAGGATCGGCGCGAGAGAAAGCGCTGACCTCAGCAGCCCTCACCCTCTGTGGGATCTGTGATTGACAGGTGTCTGCCCGCAGAGCTGCCTCCTAGCGTAAAGAGGAAGGGGAGGGGGGGGGGGGGGGCCCGCCGGGGGGGGGGGGGGGGGACACGCCCTCTCCCTGCTTCGCCCTCGGCCCAACGCTGACGGTGTGTGTGCGGCTGCTCCACCGTGTTGCCACTGCAGTGAGAGCAACTTCAAATACCCACTGCAGAGCAGAGAGGCCTTTTTCAAGTCCACAACAAAGAGAGCGAGAGAGTCCGTGTCTCCTTCAACAGCATCCTCCTCCTCCTCCTCCTCCTCCTCTTCTTCTCCATCAGAGACGCTGCTCTGTGGCTGCACCTGAGCGACAGCAGAGGACACGTGCTCACTGTCCTGCAGCAGCAGACACAGACACGAGGTGGAGGATGAGGAGCTGGAGGATGAGTCTACACCTCATCCTCCGCCTTCCTCTGTTTGGAGGAGATGGCGGATCGTTGCTCCGACGTGCGCAGCTGTGGGACCTGCGTCTCACGATGAGGAGAAGGTGAGAGCAGAGGCTGGTGGAGTCCAAACTCCACTTCGTCTACACCTGCTCCAGCCCTCACCACACCCCCCCATCCCACACCTCAGTGGTGCTGCTGCTGTCAGAGCAGGAGGACGTGAAGGCTGCTGTGCCCCTCCCCCCCCCACCCGCCTCCTCCTCGTTAGTGCCATGATTAACTCATCCACGTAGCTCCCAGGGACCCGTGCTCTCAGAACCATCGTCCACACGTTCTTCACGCGATCTACGGAAACAGCTCCAGTGTTTGGACTGTCCTCTGTGATCCACTGTGGAGGAGCTGAATCCTGGTTTAATGGTCATGACCTGCCCGTGGTGAAGGTCAGAGGTTCTAATCCAGGTTACAGATTATACTGTGCTCACAGGACCACAGGCTCTGTAAATAATGATCTTATTGTCAAACTAATTATAATGTAATTGACTATATGGCTTAATCCAAGGCTGATATACAGAGTAAGAGAATGTAGTGACACTGTGGCTGCAACAACACATCCATTCATTTGATTATCGCTGATTATAAAAGTAGTTTCATGTTAAATAATAATAATATAGTAATGATATAGTGAAATGATGTTTTGGTCTTTTTAATCTAAATTGACCTATTCATTAGATTAGGGTAGTATCGTAATATAATACTATCACTATCATCGTTTATTGTCACTGAAACGACTTGTACAACAGAGTTCAAGTTTGATCATGTCCAAATAATTCCTCAAGAAGAACATAAGAGATTCATGTCTCTGTTTTATGTTACATGTCTCTTATGTGACCGTCGGTTTACTCACCCACTGAACAGAACATGAACAGAACACGGACAGAACATGATCGCAGTGGTGTCCTCGGCTCCGTGCTGAGCTCAGCACATATTCTGCTGTATTAGGTTTAGTGTGAGACTCTATGAGCTCATACATGTTCCTGTGTTCAGAGACTGATCTGAAGGTCACAGGTTCAGATGGACCCGGCTGATTGGAGCAGGGCATCATCACCTGCTTTCCTGCAGGAAACCACATGTGACCACATCACACCTCACTCACACAGGTCATAGAATGTGGTTCCGTGTTCCAGCTCATGAGCAGCTTCACTGAGTGAACACAATGTAAACATGAGGAGGAGGCCTGGAGACGCGCACACACACACACACACACACACACACACACACGCACACACACACACACACACACCCACCCACAGAGCTGTAATCTGCTGAGTTGCAATAGCACTGGGGTGGATCATGGATGTGTCCTATCAGCACTGGGGGAGGGGCCATGTGAGGACACCGCCCCAGCGTCTATGTTCTATCTCATGCAAATGATTGTGTGCATGCGTGTGTGTGTGTGTGTGTGTGTGTGTGTGTGTGTGTGTGTGTGTGTGTGTGTGTGTGTGTGTGTGTGTGTGTGTGTGTGTGTGTGTGTGCGTGTGTGTGTGTGTTAACCTACAAAAATACTGTAAATAAAACTATATCATTTCCTTCTCATATGGTCAATAAATGCTATATCCAGGGGGCAAGTCGTTTGTTGACTGTAGGTTGTGATGATGTCATGATTAAATAAAGGGGGGTAGGGTTAGGAGGTGTGTTCCATAAAGCTCCTGTACATATGAAAGACTGTACAGAGCAACACATTGGCATGTCCTCAGGTGACATCTACCAAAACTCATTGTCTGATGAGTGGAATAAAGTGAAAAGAGGAGATAATGAGTGTTTTCGTGTTTTGTTAAAAAAGAAGAGATGAAAGGAGGAGCAGAGACCCGTCTTCATGCTTCACCCTCGATGCTCATCAACGTCAGCTCTGCAGCGGCGAGCACAGGGACCCTCCGCTCGTAAGGAGCAGATTTATGGAGGAAATTAACATATCATTAACATACCACAGGCCCTCTTAAGAGAAGGTTATTTATAATTAGGTGACATCAGAGACTGACTCGCGTGGCAGTGGAGAGGGAGGAGGGGGAGGAGGGGGAGAGGAGGCTGCTCCCGTCGGAGAGGAGTTTTTTTTTTTTTTTTTTTTAAAGGAGAATCTGGGACACGGAACCTGTTGTTTCCTTTATGCCGTTTGTTGAGAGACTTCTGGGGGTTTTACTGTCCCACTTCTTGTCGTCAATAACATCCTACTGGCCTGCTTCTGTCGGGATGATCGGCCTGTGTGGCCCCACACTGTTCACATGCTACATCACAATGAAGTGAGCGTCGGCCAGCGCCGATCACGTCTGCTCCACTTTCAGCTGCTATGAATGAACATGTGCAGCGTTTGGACCCAATTCAAAGAATTCAGTGACATCTAGGGGCGAGGATGCACGCCGCAACTGAATAGAGTCTCTTCAGAGTGAGAGTAATGAGAGCTGGCGAATGGATGGCATTTTGTGTCCATTGTGCGTGATCACTGGACGAGCACAGAGAGTCAGGGGAGAGAGATTTGTCACAAACCGGTCATTTGACCCAGGGAGTTGTTAGACTATGCATTTTACATATGTATGCACTTATATACTCTCATGCAATAATGTAAAAAACAAACAAAAAAACAAACAGAATCAAAGTCATTTTGGTGACAAAGCTTAATGAATGAAGTGGGGACAGTGTTGGAGGCGTGGCCTGTGCTGTCTTATCACAAAGCACAACAAGGCATGTTACCAGGTGTGTACAGAGTGTGACCCAGTGAGATAACACACTGTATAGAGGATCTGACTTCTTTTGAAATAATTTGCGGAAATAAAAGTTAAAAACAACAGCTAGTGAATTCTAAATCATGAAAAACCTAATTATTCTGATGAGTGGTATTATACTGGGGAATAGATGAACCTCATCAGCCATTTATCCACTAAGACTTTTTTTTAGAGACACATGACTAACACAGGAGAGGCAGTACCACCGTTTGACCACTAGGTCCCAGCTGGATCAAAGCTTGGTGCACTTCCTAAAACTACCACATGTGAACCAAATTGTTTATCAGACTCCTCATTTTGCCATCTGTGATTTCTACTCCACAAACAACTCAACATTCACAGACCATGAGACGATAACACACCCAGCATCCGTTCAGCTACTATGAACACATGACACAGCAACATGGCAGAACCTCCTTATCATTAAAAGTCGTACAATGTAAACACTGGCGGTCGTGTTGTTGGACATGTGACAGTTCAGCAAAACAAGTAATAATACTGTGATGGATACTCTAACAATGCTTTGTGGTACTGTTTGGTGAACTCTTGATTATGGAGGTGAATTTAAATGTTCTTTCATAGGGCAAGAGAGGCAAATACTCTCTGTGTCCGTCTTATTTGTCTTATTGAATGAATGATCTTGTACTGTCGTAGGCAATTAAATGAGATTGTTATTTATTATGAAAAGTATGGGTCAACGTTTTGTGATCAGGTAATGGACCACACAATCACTGGCACTCCCTTGTTGTTGAAAACAAATATACAAGCCTTTACATCATTGACGCTTTCTAATTCTCCGTAAAATGAATCAATGTGAAAGTGAAATGCAGATAAATGTCACATGTCCGCTGAGAACAGCTGAGTCATGAATGTAAGGCAGAGTGAGACAGAGAGCAGCTGAGATGATGAAGAGCAGAGCAGCAGAGTGTTCATGTGAACATTTGTTCATGTGACAGGCGGCTTTGAGCCCACGGAAGCAATCGTTTAAAAGTGACACCTGCGGCTGAAAGGGTTTCTGGGACTTCCTGTTTGCCTGGAACACGACTTCACAACAACCCACACAAACGTCTCTGCTGCTCCGCAGGGCCTCAGACCTTGTTATGCAATGAGATGGAAAAAAAAAACTTTTCTGCTCTAAATCCAAAATACAGTCAGAAGATGAATGTTCTGGACGGTGACAGCAAACTCACACTCATTCCTCAGACTGAGCGACTGTGAACCCTCCTTGTTTTCTCAGGAGGAGGAGCTGCGGCAGAGCGGCGAGGCCAAGTACCAGCACCTGAACGAAGACCTGCACGTTCTCATCGAGGTGTTCGCTCCTCCAGCTGAGGCTTACGCCAGGATGGGTCACGCTCTGGAGGAGATCAAGAAGTTCCTCATACCGGTACGTTCTCTATCTGCTACACGCACGCACACACACACACACACACACACACACACATACGCAGATGCTGCAAATGCTGTAACTTTCACTCTGTGACTTGGTCAGAGTGAGTTAGTCAGACTGAGTCAGTTAGAGTGAGTCAGTCAGAGTCAGAGTGAGTCATTGTCTGTCAGAGTGAGTCTGTCAGAGTGTGTCAATAAGTGAGTCAGTCAGAGGGAGTGAGTCAGAGCGAGTCAGAGTATGTCAGGGTGAGTCAGTCAGAGTCAAAGTGAGTCAGTCAGAGTGAGTCAGACCGAGTCAGTCCGACTGAGTCCGACTGAGTAAGTCAGATTGAGTCAGTCAGAGAGACTCAGAGTCAGAGTGAGTCAAAGTCTGTCAGAGTGAGTGAGTCAGAATCAGTGTGTCAGAGAGAGCCAGTAAGAGTGAGTCTGTCAGAGTGAGCCTGTCAGAGTGAGTCAGACTGAGTCAGAGTCCAACCGAGTTAGACTGTGTCAGAGTGAGCATGTGTCAGTCAGAGTCAGACTGAGTCAGAGTCAGACTGAGTCAGAGTCAGACTGAGTCAGAGTCAGACTGAGTCAGAGTAAGTCTGAGACAGAATTAGTCCGAGTGAGTCAGAGTCCGACTGAGTCAGTCAGAGTGAGTCAGTCAGAGTGAGTCTGACACTCAGCTCAGAGACAGAGGGGAATCAAACCCTCTCTGGCGGTATTAGCAGCAGCAGCAGCATCAGGCAGTGTGGAGCTTAGTTACTCTTCCTCCATCCATAATGGATGATTTCTCCATCGCTCAGAGCTATGATGATTTACATCTCCTCATTAATTACCCCCCCTCCCCTCTCACCCCCCCTCTGTTACTTCTCCTCACTCTCACCATGAAACACATTTATCAATACGTCGCTGACACACGACAATCATATCAATGGCGCCACAATTCAAAGACCTATTTCCATATTAATGAATGATGTCTTGAAATCCAGTGTTATATAAACAACTGTGTGAGAAGATAAAGGGATGGAGATGAGGAGGCTCCTTATCAGCAGGAGATCTGAGACGTTCTGCTGCCTCAGGATCAGTGGTCATGGACGCACTGTAAACTACATTCATTAGATATTCCCAGGGCTGTAGAGAGGATGAAATCTGATACACAGTTACTGAAACTAAGGGTGGGTGTGCGTGCATGTGTGTGTGTGTGTGTGTGTGTGTGTGTGTGTGTGTGTGTGTGTATAGGACTACAATGATGAGATCAGACAGGCCCAGCTGCAGGAGCTCACATACCTGAACGGCGGCTCGGAGGACGCCAAGGTGCCGTCAGTGAGAGGCAAGTCAGCCACCCGAGCAAGAGGGACACCTGTTCCAGGACCTCCCAGGTAACCTGGCTTCATGTGTGTATGCGTGTGTGTGCGTGCGTGTGTGTGTGTGTGTGTGTGTGCGTGTGTGCGTTCGTGCGTGCGTGTGTGTGATTCTACGAGTGTTACATGTCCACTCTGGCTCAGCTGAAGATCAGGTTTAATTTACATAAAGCAGCTACTGACACACACACACACACACACACGCACGCACGCACACACACACACACACACACACACACAATACAAAGGCAGCAGCGCATCACAGGATTTTTTAAATCTCATGATCTAGACTTTATGATGTTCATGTGAAGAAGTTCAACTCCAAATGAGAAAAAAAAATCTATGTGTCCAAAACTGTTGCTTGTCAATCAATATGATTCATTTGAGAGCTATTCAATAACATAAGAGACTGAACATGAGCAGGAAGCTGCATGATGGACAGGTCAAGTATCAGACAAATATTGTTACTCACATTCACTCAAATGTTTGATCTGGAGTCTTCCATTAAACCTTTGGCTTTTGGTAGCGGGTAGAGCTTTTATAAATTTAATTTGATTTAACTTAATTCAATTCAATTTAATTTAATTTAATCTAATTAAATTTTCTTTTAATTATAATCAATTTGACTGCTTCTGCTGTTCAACTGTGTGGTTTGAATTTATTTATTCATTCATTTTTTTAAAAATTTCTGCTTTCATTTTACGTTATTCATCTTTTAGATCTTCTAGCCTGTTTTATTTATATTTAAATCTTTTTTATGCTCCATAGGTGCTGTCCGTTTTTTTCTGTACAACATTTTGGACCTTCATGCCCCCCCCCCCCCCCCCCCCCCCCCCCTCCCCCACCTCGCCACAC
>JAFBJT010007124.1:10979-23479 GCA_016785325.1 Chascanopsetta lugubris
ATTATTTGAAAAGGCCAAAAAAAAAAAAAATGTGTAAAAACACTGCAAGTGCTCTGACGAAGTTGAGGCGATCCGCACTGCTCCACTCTCTCGCAACAAGCCAAAGAGGATCCAATGGGGCCGTGTGCAGCCGTCCCGCCCGGCACCGAGCTCCAGCAGCCTCTCATGCATCACACACACACACACACACACACACACACACACACACATTCACCTAGAGATACAGCAACACATAGCCAGGTCTCTCTCCACCTGCGTGCCTGCCAGAAAAGTTCCTCTGAGTGAAACATAGAAATAAACAACACATTTTGTGGCAGCTCTTGTTTCCATGACGCAAAGGTGCGCGAGGAGCCTGTAAAAGATAATGCTGACAGATATTTCAATATTAAGACACACTAACGCATTACAAAGGAATGCGTCATCCCCACCACAACAAGCAGCGATGATCAAAGGATCTTAATGGCAGCCGAAGAACACGAAGGCCTCTGTGTCCCTTTATCTTGCCGTGACAGGAAGTCTCTCACGTGTTTTTGATTCTTCAGCCACTCGACAGCGGAATTCATCGCACACAAACGGCCGCGTGTCCTCAGCGCGAGGCACAAAGTTCAGATCCGCCCGTGGTCTCATCACTCGGCGGTAACTAGTCCGCGCACCTCCGGTGAACACTCTCCATCAGCTCTCTGGGATGACAGTGCCATCTGTGTTATCGAGCGATCCCCTCCCCTCGCCTGGTCCGAACTCTCTCTCTCGAAAAGTTAGAGGCGTCGGAGGAACACGGAACCCGGTCTGTGCCCGCGCCGGTTTCTGCGGCGGCGACTCGGCAGTTTGAGGAGGCAGCTGTTCGCTCCGCCTCCCAAACCCTCGGCCTCCCAAACTCTGACATCCACCGAAGATCCGCATCTGGCGCAGAGCTCTAAAAATACTGCAGGGCGGCGCGCGCCATGCCAACCCGCTCCTAATAAGTCTCCCCTCAGGGGGCTCAAGGGGGTTGGACGCGGGGGTGGGCGGGGGTGGGGGTGGGGGCGCGGGGGGGTGGCATCAGAACTAAGACATCTCCTCTCCTCACCGAGACTCACTGCACAACCACCTCGTGACTAAACGCCTCTGAATTTCGCGTCCTTTCGCGCCTTCGCAGACTCACCCAGAATTCCACTCTCATTTTCCACAACATCCAGTCGTTCCCAGCACAAGGCGACGTCGTTCCCGGCGAGCGCTCTCTGAAGCGACTGCGACAAAAGTTTTCGAACCGCGTGTCGCGATTGTTTGACGGTCGCTGTTGCGACACACGTACCGGCCCGGCTTCTCTCCGCCTTTGTTATCCGTCCTTTGGGCAGAAAGCAATTAAAATCAATATCATAGGAATACAGGCGCTACACGAAGGCGCCAACATTCAGTGCCCAGAAAGGTGAGTAAGGGCAAGGTCTCCAGAGTGTGTGTGTGTGTGTGTGTGTGTGTGTGTGTGTGTGTTAAGTTACTGGAACAGACTGTACTCCAGAGAGAAGCTGATTTTGGCTACATCTCAGAGTGTCGCTCTATTGTTGTAGCATCAATACTCTGTGCGGACCTTGTACATTCTTTTTATTTGGCTTCAGAGGCACAGGACTTCTGCAGGGACAGAGATACTGAGTTGAAAAGGCAAAATCCTCTCGTTGACGATCCAGCAGAAATTTCCTACAGGCCAAGTCTGCAGATTTGGAATTTTTTTTATTTTTTTTTTTTCCCTGAGTAGGATGTAGAAGAAGAAGAAGAGGCGATGAGTCAGCGGTCTTGTTTCCCATCAAGGTTCATTGGTATGGGCAGGGGTGTGAGATTTGAAAGGCAGGAAGCTCAGAGACTGATCCCCCCCTCCCCTTTTTTTTTTTTTAAATCTGTGTAAAGATGCAACGGTGCCTCAGATTGTTTCAGTTGGCTCGTTTGACCTGACAACCAGTCGTGCCTCGTTCACTTGGATTATAACTGTTTCATACAGTTTTTGCGGTTACACACTGTGGTTTAGCCGGAGGGGACTCATACCAAAACACATTTCACATCATTTCACATAAATCTTACACACTGGACCTTTAAAGTTAATTTGAAAATTGAAATTGCATGAAGAAATGATAATAAACAGGATTAAAAAGATAGTAGCAGATAAAGAAATAATAAACTCACAGAAACATCAGTGTGATTATTCAATATTCCATCTCTGCCACTAGAAAGAGACTATATTAACATATTATATTAATATGTACAAATTATTATGTTATTTAACATGATCTTACATTTAATCGTACACACTGGACCTTTAATGTTAATTTGAAAAATGAAATTGCATAAAAAAATGATATATATAATAGTATGAGGAAGAAAATGTAAATGATTTGAAAATACTGATTAAAAACAGTAAATAAAAAGTCAACAAATAAATAATAATAAATAGTAAAATAATAAATGAATAAATAATGAAATTACAGTAATTTGATTGCAACATATGTTATAAGAAGTAACGGTATATATATATATATATATATAACATCATTTACAGAGTACATTTTGTGTTGTTTCATTTTATAGCCATAACTTACACACACACTCACACACACACACACACACACACACAAACACACACACGCAATCAAAGGCTGCAGCCGCACACCTGACCGAAAGGAATAAAGCAGGGATGAACGGATGAAAGGTGAACAGTGAGCCCCTTGAGGTCGACAGACACAGGCAAAGACGAGAGAGAGAGAAAGTGAGAGAGAGAGAGAGAGAGAGAGAGAGGACGGACGAGCGAGCCAGGTTACCGCTGCAGGTAGGAGAGGTAAAAGCAGCAGATCTCACAACAGATACGATAGATGTTTACCCCTTCAGGCGCAACGCGAACGCCGGCTTTCTGCTTCCTGCTCCTCGTTTCCACCGCGGCTATTTTTTTATTTCTTTTGCCTTTAGAAGACGTTTGTGATCCTCGACCCGGCGCCGACTCCGGGCCTTTATTCTCGTGCGCTCGTCTTTGCTTTGTCTTACATAAACCTGTGGGCGTCATGGCCGACCTGTCCGTCCACCTTTCCCCTGCGCCGCTGGGTTTTCCTGCGTGCAACAGAAAGCGCTTTGAATCCAAATTCGGACCAACCCTCGACAAGAGGACGCGCAATGACATTTCCGCTGGACGCCGTATCGATCCATTCGATTCCACAGAGGGAGCGGGATGTACATGTTTACGTCCTGTGCTGTCAGAAGCTGTTTTCACACACGCACCGTGGACTCGGCGGACTCGGCGGATTCCTCTGTGCCTGTGTGGCCGCGCATGTACGAGGTGGAGCCTCCCGAGGCTCGGCAGACTTTCTTCTGCTGCCTTCTAACATAACATCAATACGTGTGCTCCTGCAGTGGCGCTGGCGCTGGTGCAGGTCGATGAGAACCCCCCACACACACACACACACACACACACACACACACAGCACATGCATGCATGCAAAAACACACCCAATTCTCAGGTGGACGCTCCCACGTTGTCCGATAACCGCACATCACGCATCGGCTCCACAACCACATAATGAGGTGACACGCGTTTGACTGAAGTATCCGCGGTGATGATTGGACGCGTGTGTCCACGCGGCCTTGAGGAAATATCACATCCGAGCCGCATCCATGTTATGAGTCACTTCAGGTTTCATCTTGAAATAGAATTTCATCCATTCAGGGGTTTTCACGATGCACAGCTTCATATCTTTGAATAACTCTGAAATATGTTCTTTGGACTCTGAAAAATCCTGTGCTTTTATTTTGAAGGTGGTTTTTTATTTTATTTTTTTTTTATGCACCAGAGTGCCGTCGATTCAACCTCCTTAACAGTAGGTGGCGATGACGCCCTGTAATGCTAATAGACACCTGCCAAGTGTGTTTACGTACGCTAACTGACCATTGAAACACGAGTACGGCACAGATGACGTGAAATATCATTAAAGGGGGTATTTCTCTTAAAGGTGCAGTGTGTACGATTGGATGACACGTTGCATGTGGTCCGCAACGTTTGTCGCGAGACCCCGCGCAGTAATAACCCTTCCCTCTCTAAATCTGTGTCTCTCCTCAGCTCCAGTCAGACCAGGACCACGGCAACGGCCTGGTCAAATACGTCCTGTCTGGCGAAGGCGCCGGCACCATCTTTGTCATCGACGAGAATAAC
The DNA here is from genome assembly GCA_016785325.1 of Chascanopsetta lugubris. Taxonomy (NCBI): domain Eukaryota; kingdom Metazoa; phylum Chordata; class Actinopteri; order Pleuronectiformes; family Bothidae; genus Chascanopsetta; species Chascanopsetta lugubris. Next base: position 15,142 of record JAFBJT010007124.1, read on the forward strand.
GGCGACCTGCACGCCACCCGCCGCCTGGACAGGGAGGAGAAGTCTTTTTATATCCTCAAAGCCACCGTGGTCAACAAGCGCACGGGTCAGAAGCTGGAGCCCGAGACGGATTTCACCGTCAAACTGCACGACATCAACGATAACGAGCCCACCTTCAGCAAAGAGGTTTACATCGGCAGCGTGCCCGAGAGGTCCGACATAGGTGGGGGGCTTCACTTTCTCAAAACCCTTTTTTTATTCCTCTTTATTCTGAAAGGTGCTTTATCTGTGAACCATGATAGAGATTGTCTCTAACAATGGTGTGTGTGTGTGTGTGTGTGTGTGTGTGTGTGTGTGTGTGTGTGTGTGTGTGTGTGTGTGTGTTTCCCAGGTACGTCTGTCATCCAGGTGACAGCCACAGACGCTGATGACAGCATGTATGGGAGCAGTGCCAAGCTGGTGTACAGCATCAGCCAGGGACACCCCTACTTCTCTGTGGACCCAAACACAGGTAAACATGGCGCAATGGACCTTTAAATCTCTACGTCTGTGTTGTAGGCAGCGTTTGGAGCTGTATGTAGGTGGATAGGGATGGATGGATGGATGGATGGATGGATGGATGGATAAATAGATCAATAGATGTATACTGGAAGGATTGATGGATGGATGAATGGATGGATAGATTGATAGATAGACACGCCCCAAATACACGTCAACATATCAAAATGATATCCCATATCTGTCAAAAGAGTCGGGACTCCTTTCATCTATATCGTCCACACTGCACCTTTAAAAAAAAATAATAAAATAAATAAATAAATAATGTTTCGACTCTTAAAAACATGCGAGGTAACAGCAGGATGTCCACATCAAAGCAAAGTGACATTTTGGGAAATGTCAGCATTCCTTTAAACTTTGGGTTGAACACGACACACACACACACAACACACACACACACACCTGTATGTGTGTGTACGTGTGTGTGTGTGTGTGTGTGTTAGACTGGACTTGGACATAAATCAAACTCACCCGCTCCACACGTGACTGTGGGTGATTCCACACATTAACATTCCCCTGATAAGGACTGTGACACTTTTATTTCAACTCCCTTCAACGCCAGCAAATTGTTGAAACGGGGGCTGGAAACAATTTCAGGTGAAGAGCTCGCACTCATTTACAGTCCTGGATTTTCAAACCTCTCTCTCTCTCTCTCTCTCTCTCTCTCTCTCTCTCTCTCTCTCACGCACACACCAGTGCCACTCCTGAACCCTCCATATTCATTTTGATCGGATACAGTTTATCAGATCCTCTCTGTATCCACGGCTGAATTTCATTTAGGTAAACAGCGTGGACCAGGTTGCAGGAATAGGAGGCTTTTCTTTGCCGCGGCTCCATATCTCAGCCTTAAGCCGCTACATCTGTTTTTCCGGGGCATGAAAAGCTGCGAGAAAAACTGAGTAATGAAAAGTAAATACCGGCTGCACCTTCACCTCCGCACATTAATGTTGCACGCTGCGCGCAGGAATGAAAGGGAGGAGGGGAAATGGATTCGTTGTAATGTCTGCTCCGCTCAGCCCCGCTCTGATCTTCTGTACTTTCCCTGTAAATCAAAAAAAAAAAAAACAAAGTTCCGCCGTCCATTTAGACAATCGGCGCTCTAATCTCCCTCTCTCTCTCTCTCTCTCTCTCCGCGCTCATCTGTTTGTGTCGGACAAATAGAGGAGTCAGGGCCGTGGTCAGATTACTGCAGGCTGTGGATTACTCTGCTCCGACCGACCCTGATCTGTGATGTCGGGCGAGAGGAGCGCACGCGCCTTGTTCTTTTGATAAACAGCTTCTGTGGTGACAGATCCGTCCCTGTTGTCTCATCACAACACATGCAGATATATGCGCTGTTTATAGTTGCGTGTGCGTAAAGTGAGGCGGGAGAAAACGTCACCCTCGGACGTACATGGAAATACGCTGCGCCAGTGTTTCATCTTTTGTTGCTGGATATCTTATTCATCTTTTCTTGTGTGTGATGTGAAGGCCAGAGCCAGATCTACATGCTTGTGTAGTATATAGAATTTGATCAGAAGTTTACACTCAATACATGAATGAATAAATAGATGCAAATATAAATAGAAAAATAAAGAGTAAAATAGTGAAGGTCTGTAATTGATTCCTAAAACATATTTTATGTTATTAGCTGAAATCTTTCTGCATTCATTCACAAAATCCAAAGCTTTTTTTTTTTAATATCCATCATCATTATTATTATTACTATTAATGATAATGTATGTGTGTGTATGTATCTATGTATGTATTTATTTTATTTTATTTTATTTTATTGTATTTATTCAGTCAATATTTCACCAGCTCTTATTTTGAAAATACCACAGTAAAGCATAGGTATATGGACTCAGCCTCAAACCTCAGCTGCTCTGGTGGAGAAAGTCAAGGCGCCCTCCCGTTAACAGACGTCTGTTTCACCCGGACGTGACCGTCGGATGATGTTGCCGTGTCTCCTCAGGTGTGATCCGCACGGCGCTGGGTCCGGGCGACATGGACCGCGAGCAGAGGGAGCACTACCAGGTGGTGATCGAGGCCAAAGACATGGCCGGGCAGAGGGGCGGGCTCACGGGCACCACGGCGGTGAACATCACCCTCACCGACGTCAACGACAACCCGCCGCGCTTCACTCAGAGTGAGTTCACTGCGCCGAAGGAGGGCGGCTTCCCTCCACATGATGAAACACCCAGTCACACACACACACACACACACACACACATTAATTATGGAGTTCGGATGCAGAAAAGAGGTCATGAGTTTTAGTAGCTTTTCCGAAAGAATCAAAGGCCCCATTTAGAGCAGACATTAAAGTATATTCTCCACGATTGCATAATGCTGAGCAACATGCAGGTATGAAAACAGCGGAAGCCTTTGAGTGCACGTCGTCATCACGCTCTGAACAAAACTCTTAATTGCAAATGCAAACATCTATATGCTCCTGCGTGAGCCATATGGAAGCGCAGTGCTTTTACCACATGTGGAGACTGTGTTCATACAAACGAGTGGGTTCAGTCGGCAAGAGACATGAGAGGGCGGCTTTTACTTTGAAAGTCACAGGATGTGGTGTAATTGTCCCGGTTTTGGATTTTTTGGAGAGAGAAATGTTGTGGAAACGCTTCGTGTTCACTTTTCACTCCAGTGAATTACAAAGCAGCAAACTGTATTTCCATTTTGTAGCTGACTATTTATGTCTGTGCCAATTTACATAAACCCTGGATTCCACAAGGCTGTTATCATTATCATAGTGTCATAATGTGTTTAAATGATTTAAAGTAACAATGGAAATGGTCAGCAATTACGTGCGGAACCGCAGCGTCGCTCTGCTGCTGAACACGCAGCCGCTGTAGACGCAACAACAACAACCGTTCCAGAACTGTGGCTCCGCGGCTCGAATGCCGCCGATGTGGCCGACTGAATCCCAGCGCTTCAGTCCATGGTCGTTAAACACATTTTAATACCAGGTGTGAATGGGGTCAAAGTTTCAGTTAACCTTTATCTGCCGTTCCCTTTCAATCGAGCGGGAGGCCTAACTGCGCGCGGCGCCACGAGAGCGGCGGGGCCGTGGGGACGTGAGTCACGCCGTGGCTGAAATGTCACGGAGTTTATATCCACAAATCGAGTCTCCCCCTCAGGAATCAATAAGGTGTGTTGCATTCAAATGGCAGCACAAGCCACATTATATTAAAAATGAGCACCAGAGGCAAAGTCACAAAACACCTTCAACAGGCCATTTCTGGGAATATTTGATATCCCCGCTTTTTCTAAAGGAGAGGGAAGAAAAAAAAATAAGACTTTATGGATTTGTTTTTTTTTTCCCACACGAAGAGCACAATGTTTCGGCTCTTAATGGAAAACTTGGCCGGCGTGAGCGCCGAGCGACAGCTGCTTTTAATCCCATGCGCCGCTCACTACTAATCGGAGTAAACAGCGTTACCGTAATGGCGCAGGAGGGAGTTTCTCTTTTGATTGTATCGATTCACAACTTTGCCGAATCTGACGGGGAGTTTTAAATCACGGCAAACAAGCTGCCGGTCCGCCGCCGCCGATCCCACAACCAGGAGCAACGGAACCTACTGCTGCTCATTTCAGGAGGGGGGGGAGGGGGGGAGGGGGCGGCAGCTGAGGTGTGGAGAAGCTCCACCACCTCGGAAGTACCGACTGCATCGGGGAGTAACAGTTGCGCCGCGAGAGCAGAGGCGAGCGTATTGGCTTTGTGGAGCTGCAGGGGTGAGGGGGTCGTGTGGCAGCAGCAGCAGCAGCAGGAGAGAGCAGGCGGCGGCGGTTGCTCTTTGCCCGCGAACAATGATTTCTTTAAAGGTGCAGTGTGTAAGATTTCTGTCATTTTTGTCACTTCTAAAAAAAAAAATAATACAAAACAGTTCCATACTGACTTTCTCATGAATTGAGAATCATCCCCATGTATTTTCCATTACCGTACCCTCAGAATGAGCCCATTCGTGCAGTGCCCCTCCACCGGTGTGGCTTCGGGACCCGCCATCGCCCCCTTAAGGACGAGCCGCGACCCGAATCAATACGAGACGATCCATATTTCATGTAGCACAAGGAAACAAACGTCGCTGGTTTTCTTCCGTAACCTGTAAAATTGCGGGTGCCGCATCACAGGGCTTCGTCGCCACCTACTGTTAAGGAATGGTAATGGATGACGAGGACAAGCTGATGCATTGAAAAGCCCCTTCAAAATAAAAGCATAGCAGCGACTTGTTTTTCCGGTCGACTCACTGAAAATGAGCCCGCGACCCACTTTTGGGTCCCGACCCATCGGTCCATGAATCACTCCATTAATGTACATTTTACATGAGGAGCGGGTCCTCTCTACGGGGGCCGCCATGTTTTTACAGTAGCCCAGAGTGGACATACTAAACATCTTCAGTGACACCTGAAGTCGACCACAGGTTCTCCTGCATGCTCATAAGGGTGAGGTGATGGATACGACTTCACCTCTAGATGTCATCAAATCTTACACACTGCACCTTTAACCAGACAATATTAGGTGCTATAGATTACAGCAACATGCGCTGTGTGGTATGAGAGGTATAGGCAGGAGCTGCTGCCTCCAATTAAAACCCTGTGTGTGTGTGAGTGTGTGTGTGTGTGTGTGTGTGAGTGTGTGTGTGAGTGTGAGTGTGAGTGAAAGGCCTGTCAGGGTGATGATGTCAGAGGTGGTTTGGAATCCTGATGCAAAGGCGGAGCTCCGCCTGATGCCCGTCACTCAAAGTCCAGACTAACGGGCTAATTCAAGGGACACCTTCTCGGGCAGATCAGACAGGAAGCAGCCAGGTCTATACGTTCCGTTTCTGCGATCGACTTCCTGTCCGTGTCACAAGGTCATTCCGCCCTCGCCGTTGCATCATCATCATCATCATCAACATCATCAGCCCGGCAACGGCTCCAGGGAAGAGTCCAGGTCCGGAGACGGATCCGTACATTGGGCTCTTTGTTGTTATGGACCAGCCGCCTCTGAAGGAGACTGTGACACCGGACCGTCGGTCTTCACGTGCAGCGTCTGAACGTGGACACATGTGCTGAGTAAAAGTAGGACGTGCTTGAAATCCAACTCCGAAAGGTGCAATTACCCTCCAAGATAATAATAATAATAATAATAATAATAATAATAATAACATTGGTGCATTGTAAATGTCAGAGTTGGAGGGAGAGGAGTTATTGATAATAGTCATCAGGATTATAATGATAACAATTATTAATAATAGTAGCATTGGTAATAATGATGAGGATGGTGATGATAATAACAACAATAACAGTAATCATGACAATGGTCGTAGAAGTTGTCGTGGTGGTAATAATAATAGCGATTATGATAAATGTGTTACATACATACACACACGTACACCTGTAAACACAAGCACACACCCATATGTACATATTCACACACACACGTAGAAATGTGCCCATGTAAAATATACATCTGGCCATGTATATTTAAAAACACACACATTTGCATACACACATACGCACACACACACATCCATATCCATAATGAGAATCCACTGATCCTCTGCAGCACATTAGGTGTAATATGTAAATGTACAGCGGTGGTGGAGGAGGGAAGTGAAGCGTCGGATGGGAATCTTTATTGATATTGATACAACGATCAGGGTCAGGCCGTCCTATTGATCGCTGGGATGCCGAGGTCAACCGGAAGCGATCGGGGTCGGGGAGTTGGCATCCGAGCGCTGACGGAGGATGATTCTCCTCGTTAGGCTGATTCAGACGACGGATCCCATCACAACCACGCACCGAATGCAACATTCAGCACCGAGTGAAACTTCCCCTGCCCTCCGCTGACTCCCCCTGCTCCCAGCATCGTTATGGATGAGCAAATCATTGTGCCCCGTGCTCTCGCGCGCCCGAGGCCCGGAATCGCTGCGGCACAGACACACCAGTCGACCTAATGATGCTTATAAGCAACACTGTGAATCCTCTCCATCACCGCGGGAGCAACGCTCACTTCCAACACGCTGATCCAGTCACCCTGCTCCTGCTGGAGGATTCCAGTGTGCAACTCTCGGTACCAAAAAAGACAAATGTCTCAGTGCAACTTTACAGAGGGAATTACTCCAGTAACACTAATTCCTCCTGAAAGGCTTCATAATTAATTCAACCTAATTCATCCTTAATCACAGGAACAGTCTCGGAGTAAACATGTGGGCTTTGTAGCGAACTCTCAGAAGACGAGCGCCGCGTTAGTCGGAGACAGAAGCTGCACATTAGTAATATTCTCCTCTAATGTGGCTACAAATGATAGCTTACACAACCTCACTGGGGGCTGCGCACTCACACTCATCTTCATTATGTTATAGTTTAATCTGCAGATTACGTTTCCATGAATCAGTGATATCATACCGCGCGTCGGCTGCATATTCAGCTTATTTATTCTCAGCCCCCAAATATTCGGTTTGCAGTTGAATGGGGTCACGTGCATCAAAGGATTCTATCGGGTATGTAAGGGTCACAGTGGGCGGTGCGGACTGCCCACTGACCACAAGTTAGATCCCGGCCTCCCTGTGTCTGTGCGCATGGTGATAAAGCCCATGAAAGATGTCGTTTTCACAATTTCCCTCCGAGGATTACGATTAAAGTATTTCCTCTCTGTTCTATTTCATATGCCATCTGTGAATATAGACCTTTAATTATACAGCAGATTGAAGTGTGACAGTTTAAAGGTGCAGTGTGTAAGATTTTGGTCCGTTTGGTCACTTCTATAAAATGTTATAAAAGAATACTTAACCTTGAATAAGCCCATGAATGTATATTTATAATATTTATTTGCAGGCGCCGCCATGGGTCAGGGTTAGGCAACTTTACCTCTAGATGTCACCAAATCGTACACACTGCACCTTTAAGACCCATCGAGCTCCACTCACTGAGCGCTCAGCCCTCATAGGGGATTTGAACCGTGTATACCGTCTTTAAGTTTGCACCTTGCACAGTATCGTGACCTTAAAGTCTCAATCCCTCCCCATCCACGCCCCTGACCGCTTCCATAGTAGACGTTCAATGTCAAAGCAGAAAGCAGTGTGTTGTGGCCACGCCCACTCGCTCAAAATCGGCAAGAGGGTCTAGTGCAGAAACGAAGCAGTGGCCGAAACTCCGGAGACTCGAACCCGTGTGCACAGTCACCACAAGCAGGACTAGTCCTGGGGAGGGTCCCCCGGGTGTCCTCCATGTCTGGGAGCGTGTGAGGGTGGTCCCATCACTGTCTCCCTCCCATCACCACACACTCAGACACACACTCTGTGTACGGCCTCCTAGAACGATGCCAAATATGGTCATGGTGCCATTTATTTACTCAGTGTGTGTAGAATTGGACTTGTGGTGAGTTTTCCCAAGAGAGGAAAAAAAAAAAAAAAAAGATTTCAATATCGATTGCAGTAATAATTCCCATGGCAACGGAGCCACTGAGGTCGACCACTAGAAAATTCATTTAAAAAAAAAAAAATATCCTGAATAGTTCATTTCATTTATTATCAATATAAAATCCAAAGTAGATGATTAGAAATGAACAGAGCCCTGTGGAACAGTTAGCTTCTTTCAGTAAAGGCGCATTTCGACGAAATGGCAAAACACCTATTGACCTTAAACACCTAAATACTCATTCGCTGAGCGACAACAGCACAATCTCCAGCCCGAGTAAGAAAAGATGATGTTCCAGAATTTCTTTTGACACGTCATTGTTCAGCATGTGGAAAACAGGATCAGAGCGACGCAGGCATCCCCCCCCCCACCCCCCGCCTACAGGACCCGGGTTCCTGTGGGCTCCCATAGGATG
>JAFBJT010007124.1:25979-28667 GCA_016785325.1 Chascanopsetta lugubris
CCCCCCCCCCCCCCCCCCCCCCCCCCCCCCCCCCCCCCCGCCCCCCTCCGAGACTAGAGGTGCTATAGGAGACGAGGCATGATGCGGTGTGTACGATTTCGGTCCTATTTGTCAAAAAGTATTACGCAACAATTGCCGACTGACATTTTCATGAATTTACAATCAGCTAAATGTCGCATTTTCTCCCATTAGCCTGAGACGAGCCCATTGATGTATATTTCCACGAGGAGGGGGGTCCTCTCTATGGGGGCCGCCCATGTTTTTACCGTGGTAAAAACCGGTGTAGTCTCATATACTGGCGGACAGCCTGACTAGTGGCCTTCATAACGAGGTGCAGCTCGTGAGGATCGAGCTCGTGTGGAACGAGCGGCACAGCTAAACGTGTGGGTTGCGCCCCCCCGCACCCGCCCCCCCCCTCTAAAAGATGCGCCAAATGCGCCCTGCGATACTCTGTTGATATTCACTCTTCTTTGGCGTTGCCTGGTGATTTGGATGATCACCGCGCTCGCTCTCCCACAGTAATAAGGCGCAAGCGGCGCACGCTGGCCATGATTTCACTCTGTTCATTTCACACTGTCAGGGACCTCAGCGCTGTGTGCAAGTGTGGGAAGATCCACACCGGCAGGAGAATATTGCAGGGCGTGTTTTTTTTTGCACATTCCACAAATGCGCCATCCTCACAAGCGGTGCCCGATGGTAAAGGTGACTCATCGGACTTCCCACTGATATAAGATCCACGTCCGATGGGTATGATTATTGATTATTGTAGAGGTATATGCCGCAGTTGCAATGACTTGTTTCATCTTGAGTCTGGCCGCTCTGGCAACATCTCTCTCTCTCTCTCTCTCTCTCTCTCTCTCTCTCTCTCTCTCTCTCTCTCTCTCTGGGTATTTTTCTCTCGTTCCGACCGTCCTCCGTCAGATCTCAGGGACGGTTGTCGGGGAAACTCAGATCAGACACAGGTGAGATACCTGCATGCAGCCTGTCTGGCACCTACGGTCAAATCGCAGTCAGAAAAGGCCGTTGAAGCGATGTAGCTAATAACGTGTCTGGCGAGTGTCTGTATAGTTTCTGTAGAGTCTGTTCGCAGCTCATCCATGAAGAGAATCTTAGCTGTCGGTGTCATGGCGTTTTATTTTATTTTTTTTCGTTGTTGGTTGGGATTTGCTTGTTTGGCGTGTGACGATGTGTGACTTCACCAGTAGACGTCACCAAATCTTACACACTGCACCTTTAAACAGTGGAAAAGCTATGTAATGAATATTTGCGCAGAAAACCGAAAACAGATGTTCGTAATTGTAATATTGTGTGTGCTCTTGTTTATCATCCTTTTATCATCGCTGTGTGTTCTCCACACACACACACACACACACACACACACACACACACACACACACGGCAGCAGATTGAGTTCTGTCTAACTGCCAGAGTGTGTGACACCTGCTGTGTCTCAGCAGCATAATTACTGAAATGGTTGATACACACACACACACACACACACACACACACACACACACACACACAGTCTGTGTGTTGATATGAAAGTGCCTCAGGTTGATGTAGCACAGTGACATCTCATTTGCATTCATTGACTTGTATTTGTGGACCTGGACTCTGCTCAGTGACTCTGTCTCATTCATTAGCGGCTGAAGCGGCTGCTGTTTCAGACCCAGGGAGAACGGAAGGGGCCGACTCTCGCCTCGGCAAAACACCGCGCTAGCAACTTATTCCCCGGAACAAAAGGAAACATCACGCTGGAAGAAAACAAAACAAAAAGAAGAAGAAGAAATAACACATTGAAAACACTTTTTATGATTGTCAGCAGTTTGGCACAGAGACATTGTTGCTGTACATGGCTTCCATCATCATAAACACAATTCTTTATTTATTTTCCCTCTTCCTCTTTTGTTCTTTGCCGTCTACCTGTCTAACCTTCTGCATGAAGTTCCAACGCAGCAGAGCTGTGTTCCTCCACTCTTACTTACCCTGTTATTTGATTTCTTTTCCTTTTTTTTTTTCTTTTTTTTCCAAGGCCAGGTAAACTTTCTCATTGTCTGTGTTTGAGATTGTGTGGTATTTTTCATTTTCCTTCGCTGGTATTATTCAGTGTACTGTTCAGACTGTACCTGCTCCATCAATGACTCACACACGGGAGAGTGGAGATCAAAGGCAGCAGGCGCAGGATTTAGTGAAATCTGCTGGTGAATACTTGTAGTCTCTCTCTTCCCTTCCAAGCACGGAGGAGAATACAGTTATGGTAAATACCCTAAGTGGTAAATACCTAAAGTGGGTCATGGACCCATTTTCAGTGGTTTGTGGGGCTGGTGGGGGGGGTGCTTTTATTTTGAAGGGGATTTTTTGTTTGTTTGCGTATGCTATTGATCATGGGAAAGTACGACTCCAGCTACATGAAATATGGATTTTCTTATATTGAGAACAAAAGAGGGCATGAACCTGCACTGTCCTTTAAAAAAAAAAAAAAAAATTATAAAAAAGTGCCTTGATTTGGGTCGCAGCCCATCATTAAGACTTAATGGTGGCATAAACAGCTCACCAGAGCGAGGGTCCAATCCGGCCCCTGGGATGATTTTGCAAAGTGTTGAAAAAAACAGTATACTTGGTTTATGTTGGATATATTGGGAGGAGACATTCTCATTTCTGCATGAGTTTCGATTGTCAGGTCACAAA
>JAFBJT010007124.1:36144-48327 GCA_016785325.1 Chascanopsetta lugubris
GGTGGGGGGGGGGGGGGGGGGGGGGGGGGGGGGGGGGGGGGGGGGGTTGCAGCACAAAGAGCGCTGGCCATTCTGGCGGATGTTGACTTGTGAAGTGCGTTTGTTGACTGGTGGTCGTCTTGTACTGACGGGGCTGCGTTTGTCTGACTGGTAGAAACGTTGTCCCCGTGACGGGAAAACAGAGGAGCGTGTGTGTGTGTCGTCAGGCAGGACGGAAATAATACAGATGCACGACCAATTAAAGAGCACAACCTTAAAGGTGCAGTGTGTGAGATTTCACTCAATTCTGTCCAGGTTCAGGCAACCGCTCGGTGTCGGACTGGCTTTTTCTAAAATCAGCCAGTTCATGTATATTTCCATCATCTCTCTGAGGGCGGCCATGTTATTACAGCTGAGATTGGACAGATTTAACATCTTTTGAGCTTGAATGACTCCGGGGCCACCGTAGGTTCTCCTGCAGGCTCGGGTGGGAAGGGTGAGATGATGGATGCAACGTGTCACCTGTAGATGTCGCCAAATCCTACTCACTGCAACTTAAAATCCGGAATGACGGTGTCTGGAATGTTAAAGAATAGTCATCGCGTTCTCCTCTTTGAAATCAGTTTTCAGAAATCTCTTTGAAGTTTTTCCAGATCAATAATTCTCAGCATAAGTTCAATCGACAACGGTACAAGTCACTTTTTGCAGGGCTCTCACTTCTGCTCTTGAACTGATGTGATGTATGTGTAGATGCCTGCCGGCTGCTGCAGCTCCGCTGGACCACCACACTTTTGCAAAAGGCTCAGATACTGATGATCCCAGTCTGTAAACTATGTTTGAATTCAAAGTCGATATATTTCTAATCCTGACAGATATGGATTGAGAGGATCGCTCCGAACCTTACGTGTCCACGAGTGAAGATGTATTTATCGTTGTCAGTCGAGTCCATTGGGATGTTCAGGTGCTGTTCTTTACATTTGTCATCCAGCTGTATTATCTTTTAAATCTCGGCTCCGCTCCTGTTGGTCAGTGACCTTGTTGACTGTTCCCTGCCCTGAACTGTTGTGGTCCGGGTGGTCTTTGTACCCACGGACAGACCTGTGTCCTACAGGTCTGCTCGCGCTCAGTGGACAGGGAACCAAAGCTGTCTTCAGCAGCGGTGGTCGATAACAAAACCAAAGTTGCTCATGTCCTTACCGATGCTAACCGCTGGCTAACGATCTGACTGGGTTCTGGAAGGATGTTGACGGGTTTTCTGGTGTGTGGCTTTGCTGGATTTTTTTAACACAAGAAAAATATAAACGACAAATAAAATGCCTCTCGTGTCGTTATTGTGCCTCGTCAGCTTTGTTTCCTCTCTGCGCGGCGAGAATGAGCTTAACGAGCATCATTCCGTGAGCCAGCCAGCTTGTGTTTTGCAAGATCAGCAATTTTGCAAAAGGAAGAGACCGTCACATCTTGACTATATTACACTGTTACCAATCCTAGACTGCCCCCGATAGTTGCCCCCGATAGTTGCGCAGTAAAGTCCTGTTGGACTACGAGTGATTACAGAGCGGTCGTCAAGACTTCAAAAGCAAAACATGGATATAAGTTAAGCATCTTTTAAACTTCATTTCTTTTTTTCATTGCATGAAACTTCTCCACATGCACCAGAGTTTGCTTTAGAGGTCAAACTGAGAATATATTAAAATACAAAACTACATACCTACATACATTTACTGCTGTGCATGGATTTATTTAAAAATAAAACAGAAAATGATAACCGTCATTGTATAACGCAACTTTTCTTACTCTCTTAGTGGCAACAAGTAAAAGACAATAAAACATGACACAATAGTAATCATCAAAGACTTTAATTTAAATCTGATTAAATAAAAAAGGCAGCAATGTAGTTTGTCAACAACAGCAATAAGCTCTGTGACTGCACTCACCACACAATCCTGATTTGTGTGTGTGAGTCGGACCCACCCGACGCTCAACAGAAGGTGGGGTACGAGCTGAGCGTTTCTGAAGACCCCCTTAAAGGAACACTTCACCCACCGATTCCTCCCGTGTGTTTCGGCGTAACAAAGTGAAACGAGTCCATTGTCGTCCATGACCAGCTGTCAATCACAGGGACTATTCTGACAAACAGACGATGACATCGCTGTTCACACTTTACAGTTAGACGCTTCGCACTGATCCGTTTCCCTTTGTTCCTGTTCAAAGGGAAAACACAACTTCCTGCCTCTGCTACAAAAGTCAACACGTGACTGAGCATCACACCGACATTTGTCACAACACCAATGATTCAAATTCACTCGTGTCAATTGAAAACACAAAGGATCCTCACAAAGGGGTCGACCCATACTTGTTATTACTAGTTAATTAGGCTCATGGTAAAAATGAAAACACGTCCGTCAGCGGCTGACCCCCAAATCTTATTCGAAATTATTATAAAATTAAATAGTCCAAAGGTAATCATCTTAACTCTACAGTCACTGGCTGGCTACAACCTCACGTGAAGCCTGCAGGTTTGAATTGTGCCTATTTCATCCACACACACACACACACACACACACATATAAAAAGATATTGTATTTACCTCTGTACACTGGACATTGACAAGTGCAAAGTATTATTGACATATGGGTAAAAATCTCTTGTCTTCCGCCTCAGACACCTATGGCTTTTTTTCCTCCACTCACGATGGACCAACATGTCGTATCTCAAAGGGTCTGTGGACATGTGCTTCAACCATCTGGAAACAGGAGGGAGGTGGAAGTTGAGTTCAGATTTATTTTGTCAAATTACATCTCGGAAAAACTGAGGGGGACCGTTCACGTGCATCCTGACAAACATGTTCCAGAGGGGCACAGAGACCGCTGGACATCAGAGCGCCACGCGACCTGAGTCACGTGCCCACCGACACCGTCTCCGGGGGGACGACACCTTCGGCCTCGAGTCGTACGAGTGGTACAGACCCCATCACTCACGCTTCCTCTCAGCAGAGGCCGTGGGTCTGATCGGGTTCCTCATGTCAAACACACAGCAGTTCAAATGTCATAGTGATTTGAACCCTTGTGATGATGACTGTGTGTGTGTGTGTGTGTGTGTGTGTGTGTGTTTGCAATTCAGGTCATCACTGTTTATCTCTGTCCAGTAGCTCCTGCAGTTCGTTCTGGATGTCCTCAGGCAACTCCAGAGGAGGCAGGTCGTCCAGACACAGGTCTTCCTGAGCGGGCATCTCCAGCGGTGGCAGCTGAGGAATAGCGATCTCCTTCCCCTTCCCCGGGGTCTTCCTCTCCTGCCCACTCCCTGATCCCATAGAGCCGCCCGAGTGCGGGAGCACCCACAGCTCCGAGCGCTCCACAAAGTCCGCCGCCTCGGAGCACAGCCGGGAGTTGTCCGTCCGCAGCCGGGAGTTCTCGGCCACCAGGCGCTGGTTTTCGTCCATCAGATGTTCCACGAGGCGCCGCAGGTCCTCGATGGTGGTCTGTTGCTCTTCCAGGCGAGTTTTGTCATCTTTAGTGGTCTTAGATCCAGAGTAGGGCAAAGTCACGGGCTTGCAGCCTCCGGTCTGCCGAGTCTGAAGCTGATAGAGTAAGGTGTCGTACTCCCTCTCCCTGCTCCCGCTGCTCTCTGTGGCGGGCGGACCCCTGGGAGCGTGGGGCTGAAGCTGGCCTGCAGGCTGGGTGGGGGTGTGGTGGGTGGCGCTGCTGAGGGGCTGCACCGGGCTGGGTCGGGCCTTTATCGCCTCGCGGCGAACTTCTCTCTTCCAGCGCTCCTGGATCAGTCGCTGCTGTTTGAGATGACTGTCCCTCTGCAGCTCCATGGAGAGATGAGCCTGCGGACGTAAGTATCACAATCACAACAAACACGAGATCAACTCCAACACTTACTCTACAGACCGCTGACACACAACTGTGCAGCCGCAACTGTCTGTTAAGAGTCTGAACTGAAAACAACAGCTATTCTGAGCCGGTTAGACCATCGAGTCTGATTTGATAATCTAGATAGTCTCACCTGCTCACACTCTGTTGTCTTCATTGCTTCTGTTAAAAGATCTGGGGGACAAACACAAAAGGGAGGATTAATAACAGCTTTCCTCCAGTTTCCTCGTCTGCATTCAGTGCATTGAAAGTGATTGTGAAGCGGAGGCGTCTCCTTTGAAGCTGTGCGTGTCCGGATCAGATAACTCCAGCCCTCTGATGGACTGATGGAGTCAGTGATCAAAGGACGTGGGCCACCGAGCGGATCACTTAACGTGCAATAAAGCATGAAATCACGTATATCGTCCTATCACATGGGCCTCATCAATACACTTAGAAAATAGATCTGTTATAAACTGTAAATGATCAAGTAGCGCGTCGTGGATGTCAGGAAACACACCTGCTGCTTTTCCATGGCAGGTTATTGCCTCTTCGTACTTTCCGGCCGCTACCAAACGCTCTGACTTCCTGCTTTGCTGATGAGCCTGGAGAGAGAGAGAGCGAGCGAGCGAGAGGAGGAGGAGGGTAAGGGCAGAATTACATACAGCCCAGACACACATGACGAAAGAAAAGAGAATGTAATGATTGTAGTGAGTTACAAACAAGCGGCACGCTGGAATTCAAGAGAGAAGACCCTCAGAGAGAGAGTGGGGGAAAGTGAGAACAGAGAAACAGGAAGGCGCATGTGGCGAGAGACATCTGCTTTAGCGTCTTGTATCATGCAAACGTCTCTGCGTGGACTTACAAGGAGGAGGGAGCCGCCAATGACACGACTGTTGCAGCCCATACTGTTACATACTGTCCATAGACTCTTCATTATATACTGTCCATAGACACTTCATTATATACTGTTACATACTGTCCATAGACACTTCATTACATACTGTCCATAGACACTTCATTATATACTGTCCATAGACACTTCATTATTTACTGTGTCTACTGTAAATTGTTCACTGTTATTTGCAGCTTTCTTTATT
Organism: Chascanopsetta lugubris; assembly: GCA_016785325.1. NCBI lineage: Eukaryota > Metazoa > Chordata > Actinopteri > Pleuronectiformes > Bothidae > Chascanopsetta > Chascanopsetta lugubris. The sequence continues at coordinate 41,078 of JAFBJT010007124.1, forward strand.
TTGCAGCACTGAAACAGGAAGCTCACTTTCCATATCCAGTGACTCCAAATCCCTGCAGGGACCAATGGATGCATGGGGGTCTCCGGTGGTCCAGTCCTCTACCAAGGTGCTAGGTGAGCTTTTTACTGCAGGGGGCCGGGCAGTGGGCCGCTCCTTTCCTTATTACCAGGATGTGCAGTAGGTCCCTGATCAGCCTCCAGCTGGTTCAGAGTGCTGCAGCTCAGAGGCCAAACGATGAGCTCTTATCACTTTCCTCTTACCGATCTGACCCCGTCTGATATAGGAAACTCCTCTCACCACGTCATCTCATGTGTTCATTTGGCTCTAATGATTACAGGCTTACTGGTTGTTCCTGGAGTCAGTAAGAATAGAATGGGAGGAAGCGCATTTAGCTCCCAGGGTCCTCTGTGGAGGCAGCCCCCACATTCTACACTTGGGTCTGCAACGGACAGACACAGACCACTGGCACAAAGTGTAGGATTAAGGGACATCTAGTGGTAAAGTCGAATGTTGTTGCTGAATGGCCCATACCTTAGAGAACATATGGTCGATTACAGTTGTTTTTAAAACTATAAGCGTATAGTTGGTCCATTCTAAGCTCTTAAAAAGCCAAATGGCTGCTGCCATTGATCAGACTTACTTCAAGTGTAAATATGAAAGGCTCCTTCTAAAGTAATGAAAACAAAAAAACTGTATATTCAAGTAACAACAGTGGTATAATCAGTTGCATCCCGACAAATGGAAATGAAGGTACATACAGCTGAAGAGGACACACCCTCAGAAACACTGACCTAATATTCAGCTTTTGTTCAAACCGGGTTAAGAATCTGAGGCACAAAATGGCAATCAATTGTGAATTCTGTGCCACTAATAAGTGAACTAGTGACACACAGTGTTTCTCTAGGACACAGTCACTTTAGAAACCATTTCACAGATGGATTCAAACTGGGAACGTTCAGTTCTCGGGGGACAAAGCGGACACGTAGCGTGCGAGGACGGACAACAACACGGCCACACAAACAACGGCTAGTTGCTAACTTACTGTGGGAGCTAGCTAATGTAGCTTACCTCCACAAGCCCCTAGCTACAGTAACGTTAGCCTGTTATTGCAACATCGAAGGGGGGAACTTACGAGGTTCAGGGGGCTGTCCACCACCTCCATGGGGTCGATTCTTCGGGGGCTCACGCTACATGAAAGGTGTCTCCGTCCCGCACGGACTGTCATTCGCGACCCGGGGCCAAATCTACCGAAACCAGTCAGAAGGAAATTAGAGCGGAGGAAGCTCAGTCGCTTCCACAGCCAGAGCTGCGTCAACACGTCGTGACGTCATTGTACTTGTAGTCGGATGACGCGGCGTTGACCTACCGGAAATGGAAAAGGTTCGTCTTAGAATTAAAAGCAAAAAAAAAAGAAATATGCGATAAACATGCAGATAAATGTTCGGACAAAACATTCGAGGCAACTCATCTGATTCGTGAACTTTCATAAAACGCATTGTTTCAATTCAAAACGGCCGATTTTAACGCACTTTATTTAAATTATTCAATATTTATTCCTCTTGAGTTGTATTGTGATATGACGACCGGAAGTTATGTCTTTAGACACAGAGTGTTGTTTTCGTCCAGGACTCACCAGGAAGTGATGGTTATAAGGGTTCAAAACAACTCACACATAAATACCCGGATTGAAACTTTCAGCAGCTTCGAACGTTCCGTAGACGAGTGTTGTGTTGGGGCGCGCTGACGTCAGAGGGGTCTCGTGTCCGGGGTGGTGTCACAGACAGGTTCGGTGGATCCGATGTTACTCAAAAGGATCAGCCACTCGTGCCTCATCCTCTTCAGTATGGGCTGTATAGTGCTGCTGATGATGGTGCTGTACGGAGTTATTGGTTCGCATCCCGGCGGCCGCTCCAGCTTCACACGTGACTACCAGCTGTTGGGCAGACCCCTGTACAAGCTGGACCTGAGCTGGCCCCGCAACCCGGAGCTCTTCGGCGGGGACGTGTTCGCCGTGGCCGTGGACCAGTATGCCGGTGTTGTGTACGTGGGGCAGAGAGGTAAACACGACCACCAGGTCCCGCCGCGGTGATTGGTTCACGCCACAGATTCAGAAATGATACAGGAACGTAAACACGGGCGGACCCAGGATGTTTGAGGTGCAGTGGTGGGGGACATTGGGAGAATGGCGCCACCAGCACGCAAAGAGACACAGTGTGTTTGAAAGAGTCTGAGACTCTGAGTAAAGACCTCGAATGTGTTGCAGTTTGTTGGTGGGACACCGGAGAGCAGATGGTTTTCAGAGTCCTCTTCATGGACAGGGGCGGAGCTAAACTTTGATACAGGGGGGGGGGGGGCCAGAGGGTGGGCAAGGCTCCATCAGGGTGTATATGAACTAATGAATGAAAATATTATGTGTCTCCAACTATAAGACACACAGTGACGTCTTACTTTGACAGTAACGATGTTCACGCGTACGTTTCATGGAGATGCTTCGACCGATATTCTGTTTTCCCCTTAAAGTAAATTGTTATAAATAAAATCATACCGTGATTGTCAGGCTGTTCTGTTTTTTGTTGTCGTCATGACGGTGTTTGTCTTTGTTGTGTTGCAGGTGACAGTGTCCCCAAGGTGCTCGTGTTCTCCACAGACGGAGATTTCCTCATGTCCTGGAACACGACCACTCTAGAGATGCCTCATGGGATGTTCTTAGCAGATGCAGCCTCCTCGAACCCCTCGGTGTGGATCACAGATGTGGGGAATGGTCCATATGGCCACTGCATCAAACAGTACTCCCCGTCGGGGAAGCTCCTACAGGTACGTCCCCCTGCCTGCTTCAAGGGTTTCAACTCCACAGATGGTGACATAACATATTGTGGCCGACTGAATCTCCCTTCCATCCTGTTGCAAACTCCTCTAGACAAATGTCCCTTAGTGGACAGTAAAGTTGACTCTACTCTAAATGACCATATTTGAAAATAATGATAATTTAAAAAATCAGACACCATTTCTAGTTTCTTTCGATTCCATTATCTTGAATATTCGATTTCATTTCCGCCGCTCGATCCCCCAAAATCCAACACACTGTACCTTTAATGGGCTGTGAACCAATGTACCGTTTGTTTCTTGTTTCTGACTCTTGTCTTGAATTGCTCAGGTGCTCGGCACACCGGGGAAACCGGGGTCCGGAGTCAACCCTCTGCAGTTCGACCAGCCGGCCGAGATCTTCATCCACAGCTCTGGGGAGATGTACGTCGTGGACGGCGACGGTGGAATGAACAACCGCCTCATCAAGCTCTCCAAAGACAAGGAGGTGTTGTGGATGCATGGAGAGAGGGGGCGGGGCCTGGCTCAGTTCCACATCCCCCACAGCATCACCGTGGACGGTGCGCTGAGGGTGTGGGTGGCCGACAGGGGCAACAAGAGGATCCAGGTCTTCAACTCCATCACTGGGGACTGGCTGGGCACGTGGGGGAGCTGCTTCTCGGAGGACGCGCCCTACTCTGTGCGCATGACCCCCGACAAGAAGTACTTTGTGGTCGTCCAGCTCAACACCAACCAGATTTCCGTGCTGGATGCTCCACCGGTGGGTTTAATTGGGCAGTGCAAAGTGAGCAGTGTGATCCAGCTGGCTGAAGACGTGAAGCCCCACCTGGTCGACTTGGACCTGAAGACGGGAGCTCTGTATGTGGCCGAGATCGGAGCTCAGCAGGCGCAGAAGTTCACCCCCTTCAGTCTGGATGGGAGTTTCTTGTAGAGCTGTGATCATGAGAACCAACGTTTTAAAGAATGGACCAAACAGGATCACATGACACGTGATGTGACGGGAAAAAACGACTATCATTGATTTTCATTTTTTTTTTTACGCTAGGGCTGCAACTAACAACAATGACAATTGGTCTGATTGATTAATTTCGGATTCATTATTTATTCAAAACAACGACGAAAGCCATATTTTCTGTCGCAAAAAGAGCGCAAATCTTTGCTGCTGCAGCCCTGCTTCGCGGTAGCTAGTTACCTGCACCTATTTGGACTTAAGGGGGGGGGGGGGGCAAGTGTCTGGGAAAACCCACACACACACACACACACACACAGAATGAACGTGTAAACTCTAAGCCGCAGGCTCGGCTCTCAGCTGGGAGAGAAAATAACCAGGGGTGAGACAAGATCTGGCGCCATGAGATCCTGCGACATTAAAGGTGTCCTGCACCGTGGAGCTCGTTTGGCAGGCGGCTGAAACGAGTGCAGAGAATGTGAGTGGAGTAGAGTGCGCACCCCCCCACCCCACCCCCACCCCCCTCCCCTCAGAACCACAATGAGCTGGTCCACTCGTACAGCGCTCAGCCCAGATCACCTTCCTGCCCCTGCCCCTGCCCCTGCTTTCTGTCTGCACTTTGAATCCTGCTTTGGTTCCGATCAGATGGTTCGGATTCGCACTGCACTTAAAGGTGCAGTGCGTAAGATTTGGCCCGTTTTTGTCACTTTGTCCCCTTGGACATTTTACAGAACAGTTACATACGGACAGTGTCGTGAATCTATAATCACCTAAATGATTTATTCATGTTCCATCTATGAGCCCATTAATGTTTATTTACATGAGGAGCGGGTCCTCTCTATGGGGGCCGCCATGTTTTTTTTCAGTAGCCCAGAGTGGGCGCACTAAACATCTTTGGAGTTTTAATGACAACTGAGGGCCACCATAGCTTCTCCTGCATGCCCAGAAAGGTGAGGGTGAGGTGGTGGATACAACATGCAGCTTCACCACTAGAGGTCACCAGATCTTACACACTGCACCATTTAAAAGACAAAACAAGTCTATATTTATTTGCAGAGTTTATGGCTGAATGTTTTCGGAGTGCAGTGCTATTTCTCCACTTCAGTTGTCTCAAAGTCGTGGTGTTGTCTCATCTCCTGAGTTGAGTCACACTCCTAAAAATAACTTCTTCCAACATGACAAACAAAGACAAGTCACAGACTCAGGTTTATGAGCCCCCTGTGTTTCGGGGGTTTTCAGAATGCTCACAGACGTCCAGTTTACGCCTCCGTTTACTGGACCCATGGCCCGTTACTTTGCCTAACCAGTAATACATATTAGCAGAGTTTAACCAGTGCAATTTAATCCAACTGGTTTGATCAACAGCAGTAATCAGAAAGATTAAGAGAGAAAGAAACACAAAATGTTCCGTTTCATTCAAATGTCGGTCATTATTTCTCCCACGTACGTGAATGTGTAGGTTTCTCATCATTTGTTCTTAAAAACAATCATTTTCCACAGTTGCCATTGTTTGTTAAATATGAACAAATTGATGATGATTTGTACTTTTGACCAGTCTGTGAAGTTACGTGCCAATAGTTTTTCTTTTCTGGACATCGCACTGTTCCGGATGCTCCGAGCTTCTCTGGAGCCGCCATGTTTCTCCCCTGTGGACACTTTAAGGCCTTTGTGCCCTTTTTTTTTTGCCAGCTCGGCTTTTGATGGAGCCCTGTGGACTCACTCTGTTCACCAGTGACTTCTTCTGTTACAGCTTGAATTCATTGTAGGCGCCTTTTTAGGTCAAGGAAGCGCGAAGTTCTGTGGCAGTAATATTTCACGTCGCTGCTGCTACGTTTATGGTCACATCCCCGTTGGTGTGGAATAATTGATATTTGGAATCACGTTTAATTGTGTCCACATGTGTGAGGACGAGAGGAGACGGGGACCCACAATGAGACGAGACGTCTGAAACTCCACAGGGAATCGATGAGTCTGAATCTGGCTGTCGCAGTCTAACTGGAGGTGTCTGTAAATATCTCTGAGCACTCGCACGGAACATGGTTTTATTTCTTAATATAGTGATGTATTACTTCATCTCAGTCATCTTGATGTATGTCTATATTCAGCTCTGGGTGTTTATAGTATTACTTGTGTCCTGACTTTGTTATTGCTGTGAAAAGAGTTCTGCAATAATGGAAGTGAGTGAGGGAGCGACAGAGGGTCTGTGGCCACGTGTGGACGTGCAGAAGACACTTTTATCTGCTACATCAAAGGATAAAGATGAATCCCACCCTGAAGTACAACACCTTTGACAAGCAAACACAGACGTTGGTGAACTTACACATTTCAGGCCTTTTTCTGGGAAACATTGATACATATTTGTGTTGTTGAATCGGGGCATTGACCTGTTTGAACTGTACCTGAGGCAGGAGATCCAGGTTTGAGATTTGTTTTACGTTGAATTCTTTATTTGTCTCCTTAACAATCGACACTGTTTCTTTTCAGATGACATGAAAGCCCCTTGTCAATGTCGTGGAGGTAAGTTCCCATTTTACATGGGCACATTCCTTTGATGCTTTGTACTGGGTGTGTGACTAAAGGTGTGACCATCGTGGATGGATTACAGTATTTGGGTGAATCCAAAAGATCCAGTTTGTGCACAGGGTGATAGAGAAGGAACAGCGACACAAAGTTGTGTTGAATAAGAGACTTGTGTTACTCTTCTATCTGCTAACTACAATAAAATCGACTCTGAGCTCATTCTCTTATCAGAATTGTGGCTTTTCCTGACTCAAGGTTTCCCCTCACGAAGAATGATCCAATTATTTAAAATATGTAAACATCTGGTTTACACCGCTGATGTAGTGTTTTCCGCTACACTTTAAATAATCTTAGTAGTTTTTATTATGAGGTGGTGCTCTGCTTAAATCCTGAATGACGTCATCATCAGGGTTTACAATGAAATGTACTGAATTTGCATTGATTTCTTCTGAACACAGAGGTTTGTGTTTTTACTCTGTTTTGTAAGTGGTTGTGTTGTTTGTAAAAGTGTCAGCCCTCTGTTACTAATCATAGAACTCTCTGCAGCATGTTTACGTGTGAACTCTTAGCACAGTGCTTCTCAACTGGTCTGACCTACTGTTAAGGAATGTGGATAGACAGTACTCCCAATGTTTCCTCTTCAAAATAAAAGCACAGGATTATTTTTTCTTTACTTTTACTCTCCCTGTCAAAGGCTTGCAACCCACTTTGGGCTCGCACAGTGCAGTGGAGAGAGTATGACACATGGGGGTGAATGCTGTGACCAAGTGGGGGGCTCAGCACTGTTCTCCAGACCCTCGACACGTATCACATTGTTTTCTGACATTTTGAACATGGCTGAGCTTCAGGGGCTCGAGGGTATTGTCCTCATGGCTGACGGGTTTAATGTCCTTGGGCAAGACGCTGAACAGGTGATCTTTTTAAATGTGTAGAACAAGCGCTGGATATATGTTTGACA
>JAFBJT010007131.1:0-18215 GCA_016785325.1 Chascanopsetta lugubris
ACCATTAATGGTAATAAGACGGAATAATGTTCCAATCTTCTTTAATTCACTTCTAAGGCATGCTGGTTATTTTTTTGGATTCCTGTCAAAGCAAACAGGATTTTTTTGCAGTTGAAAGTTCTTATTTACATAATTTGACTTGATTCTTTTTTTTTGGGGGGGGGGGGCTCCAAGAGAGGATCACCTGCTTTGATGACTTTCCAAATCTATTCTTTGAGCTCTGTCAGATGTAATGGCGCAGTCCTTTTTATACCAGCACATGGAAACACAGGCTGCTCAAAAGTGCGACGGAAATGAGATGATAATCGGGATTTTACAGATAAATGCGCAACTTTGATTTAAACAAAACTTTGAGCGGCTCTCGTCCACGGGAAACGCGGCGCCACCCCCGCGTGGATCCACCAACCAATTACAGTCATTTAGCGCCGTCGACTTCGCTGAGGTGAGACATTCCCCGGATTGGCTTCACACTCGCAAGTGACAGCTGACGGGCAGACAAGGTCACTGGAAGTACAAGCTCTCATTTAAAACATAGACACAAGAGCAGAACCGGGGTGAGATGGGTCTATCGGAGCTGTCAATCAATTAATGACAATTATTGAGCATGGACGCCCGTGGGAGGCGAGAGAGGGAATGAGAATGACCATGAGGGGGAACAACACGGGCAACGGGACGAATTATGGAGATTGGAAAATAATGACCCAAAGTGAATGATATGAGCAGCCCACACATGCAGATCAGCGTCTTCCCCGGCATGTGTGAAGTGTGTCAACTGAGCAGCGTGACAGGGACGTGAACCTGGTTCTACTAATCAAACTATCAGAGGAGGGATTCAATAACTTATTAGAATACCAATGAGTTTCATGATCTTCACCAAATTATGCGAAAATGTCAAATGAGCCATAAATTATCCAGGGGCGTCAAACATCCGGCCCGTGGGCCAAAACCGGCCAGTGCGGCCGGCAAGATGACTCCATTTTTTTTCAATAATGGCTACTGCTACTTCACATTTGTCCACTGGGGGTGGCACACAACGCTGTCAAGCGGTTGTGTATTAGTAATTATGCTTTGATTTTACTGGTCCCGCCCACTTGCGATCAAATTGTGGTCAAATTTTCATGGACATCTAATAATTGAATTATTAATCTTTAACAAAAATGCATCCAAAATGAATGGTTTTTGATCCGAGTGGATTTACGAGAATTAAACTAATTTTATATTCCGAATATAAAATCTGCATCTGAAAAAATAACACCAAACTAAAGCTATAAGTTGCATATGCTTAAGTGAATATTTCAACACACTACAGCTACCAACAATCACACATTCTGCACAGACGATAGTCAATTACAAGATGTGCCATCATGCGTTCTATAGTGTTTCATACTGTGATACACTATTGTTTTAGTGTATCGTTCTATATTTTCGTTTTGTTGACAAAGCTTATATGAAGGTCTGAGATCTATAAATATACAATACCTCAAGTATAACGCATCCTGTATCCAACAATGTGAATCAATGTGCTAAACGTCAACTTTTTACGTTTGACAGCCCTGCCTTAGATGTGAATAGGGTGGATATATTTCTATACTCAAAAAGAATGTTGATCTATTGAAAGAAAAACTTAGGACTGATGCCACCGTGACAAGGTGGCGGTGCCACACGAACAAATACAGGCCGGTCTAAACTAGGAGGGAAGAGAAAGAGAGAGAGAGAAGAAGGAGGGAGGGAAAGCATTTTGAAATTCTCCAGCTGGCAGGCTTTAATTTTCCACCATTCTAATTAAAATGCAAATTAAATTTATAATTAGCAACCACAGTATCCGAGGAACCACCTTGTGTGCAGCCCAAACATATGGGGCAACCAGCGGTGGGCAGCACTTCCTCCAAGAGACAACAGAGGTGGGTGGGTGGGTGACTGGACCAGGGGAGGCTTTTATGGAGGACAGGAGTCACTGATCACCGGGCCGGGGCCAGACAAGGGAGCCAGGGCTATGGTGCTTTAACCTGCTCCTCCGGGCTCCCAGTGAGGCGGGGGTGGGGTGGGGGCTGGGGGGGGGGGGGCTGGGGGGGGGGGGGGGGGGGGGGGGGGGGGGGGGGGGGGGGGGGGGGGGGGCATGCCCCAGTTTACTCTGCTGTCACCGACCGTGTCACAGGTCATCGCATGCGTCACCTCGGAGAGGCACAAGTGCGGCGACCGGCGCTGCCGGGGTCGGCTGCTCTGGATCGAAAGGTTTCGGGACAAAAATTAACCTTTGCTGACTCGCAAATAATTAATTTTTCATCAGTGGCAAATCTTTGTAAACACAGCACCGAGACATGTCTTCACCCGGAGAAGACAGGATTCACATGGGCGCCGCCGTTCTAGAGTGGGTTTTTGAGAAGCAACAAGCAGCATTTTAGGATAATAGACACTTGGACAGCACTTGGTCGAGAATATGGCCGAGGCACGCGCACAGAAGTCCCTTAATGGTGCCATATTTTTGTCATAAAGTTACATTAAGCATTTACTGGAAAATTGGTTGGAAAACAGGAAGACATTCCTGGATTTGACCCCTGATCCGTAAAAAATATAATTGGCAATTGCTTGAAACATGACCACACTTCAACCAACTGACAAACTGATGGAATGAAGAAATAACTCTCTCGGTGTAAAGAATTCGGGCAGATTCACAAACCCACCAAGAGCCGAAACCATGATGGACACAAACTGTATTTGACTGTCTTTTGTTGCCGGACGGAAGTTCGAGGCAGGTCACTGTGGGTCAGAGAGTCACTTCTCTCCAAGGTAGCGTTCGCTCCCCCCTGACACTGCTGAGACGGCACCATCAGTCACCCATCAGTTGTCACGGCCCCGAGACTGAGGTCACAACAAATCCGTGTCAAAAGAGAAAGGGCCACATCTTACCATGCGCTTTCACTCGGGCTGGACAGTCGGCGGGTGACATTGTGTCAAGAGACGGCGATACAACTCTATAGTCCCTCTCTGTGACGGACTAAGCTGATGAGAAGGTCTCGCGTGACCTCTTCAGCGCTCCCGCTCCCGCCCCCCCCCCGCCGCCGTCCCCCAGTCCCCTTGTCACCTGAGTTGGACCACCAACTTCCATTACGCAGTTAAGTGTCTGAGCCGGCGAGACAGACTTATCTCGGGAGCTGTCAGGTGAGTTAACTCGCAAGGCTTTTGGGTCGACCATTGGATGTGGCCTCCAGTCGCGACTGTCACCGTTCTACTCTCACGTTCAGCTCCCTAACTGACAGCGTGATGTGCCGGCATCGAGACGGAGCAGGTCATCGGTAGTCATGAGAAGCAAGAGACACTCCAACATCAAGATTTGCCTGCTTGGGAGACCCAGAGATTGAGGCAACGCCAGACTTCCAAACACTGGATGAGCTTTGTGCTTCACCGCATTGTTGGTGTATGACATCTTCCTATTCGCGTGACTCGCCTGTCACGTTGGACACAAAGGAACCCTTTCAGTTCCGATATCCCAAATGCATCGGCGGACGAAAAAGTCAAAATGATCTATGGCCTCACCAAAGTGACAGTCACTGTCGCACAAAACAGGTTTTCTAAATATAATCCTCCATTGTTTCCCCCCCGTCTCTAAGAAAATGCTCCCGCTAGCTGTTTGGTTGTGCCACCTGTTGCCTTGTTAATCCATGCTGAGAAGATACTCATAAATCATAACATTCTTCAATTAATCAAGCTGTCAGCTCCTAGGTGAGGGGTCGCGCATGAAGGAGACAGAGGTCATCGGTGTGGTGTGAAAGGGTCGCGGCAGCGTGGCATCTCTCATTCTTGGGAAGTGTCAGCGGTGGAGCCAGTGGAACAAAGGAGAAATCAAAGTCCAGGGGACACGAGAGAGTAAAGGGGGGGGTGGGGGTGCGGTGGGGTGTCGGGGGGGGGGGGGGGGGGGGGGGGGGGGGGGTGGGGGGGGGGGGGGGGGGGGGGGGGGGGGGGGGGGGGGGGGGGGGGAGCGTTGGGTGTCTTGGCGGAGGCGGCGGGGGCAGCCACACCAGAGCCGGAGAAAAGAAGCCGGGTGCAACGCATAAAGCCAGTCAAATTGACCTGTCATTACATCAAGAGCGCCGTGCCAAGCCGCTACATTATCGCACTCGCCATACCCTTTGAGATGACAGAGTTCCCGCAACTTACCAGGTTCCTGCAGCACCCCATTTGCATAATTAACAAGTCATTCATGTGTCATTCATTTGACTTCTATTCATTTGCCGGAGACTTGGGATTAAATAGGACGCACTGTATCCGCTAATTTCAGCCCGAGTGTCACGTACTTATTACTCTGAAAAGAAAGAGGAAGAAGAAAAAAAAAGGACCAGCAAATGAATGTCTATTGCTGACGTGTCACACCATTTCAAGCTTAATGACAAATAAACACAGGCGGAATACAGTGGATTGTGTCGACATGTCTCAGGTTGACACAAATACGGGAATGCAGGCTCCTTAATAGAGGCAGTGGACTGTCAGAACGCTCACCTCCACAACTGAAACGGCACCTGTTTTAATGTTCTAAATTCCAACTGTACAGTGGTAAGATTTAGTGCCATCCAGTGGTGAAGGTGACAAATGCAGTGTCATAACGCTAGCTCTCCCTTTGCTTCCAAGGATGTAAGAGAACCAATGTTAGCCCAGTATATAAATGTATATGAAGAGACAATTACTTTGATATACATGTATCTATGTAAGCTCAGTAAGAAAACGACAATTAGTATAGTGACTTTATATTTCAGAGACATTTAAATAATCTTATGCAGATAAACAAACGAACATTACATCATGGATATTTAATAATTGCATTAATAATCTTAAACAAAAATGCATGAAAAATTAATAATTTTTAACCCTGCTGGATTTGACATGGACTACGTTAGATGAAGCTATACGTCGCATATAGTACAATGTACTACAGCTCCCTACAATGACACATCCCGCACAGGTGATAAAGTCGATTACAGCACAGATGTGCATAATGGATTCTATAGTGTTTCATACTGTGATATACTATTGTTTTTAGTGTATTGCTGTGTATTTTCTTTTTATTGACAAAGCTCAAATGTAGGTCTGAGGTCTATGAATAAACAATACCTCTTAAGTATAACGCATCCTCTATGCAACTCTGTGAATCAATGTACTAAACGCCAAGTGATTATTTCCCAACTGTGAAAACAAGTGGCAGAATAAAGGCTCCTCTTCCCAACTCCGCATCTCATGAGAGCAAATGAACATCATAAATGTTCCGACGTGGAAAATCATTCTTATCGTGACTTTCTCTCAAATTGCCCCATTCATTTCAATAAAAGCATGCCATTTGCAGATACATGCCAATCTCCCCCCCCTCCTCTTCCCCTGCTACACATCTTAAAAGCAAAAGTACAAGTAGTTTAACCCTGACACCCTCTCGCGCATGAGGTCACTCGTTGCAGAAAATTACAACATCTGTAATTTCCTGTCTTAATGTGCTATACATCAAGGCTGAACTTTAGCGAGCGCGGCAATGTGTCAATCTGTTCCATGTGTCTTCCCTTTGCATTAGTGACTCTGAATGTCATTTGAGTCTCGCCAACACCGCTACCCGCCTGTCACTGCCCACTCATCCACCACCTTGGAATTTGCACAGGATTTTTTAGTCATTGATTACTCAGAGTTAGGGAGGACTAATGCATGTGTACGTGGGCATATGCAAAACACCTGTAATGAGTCCGTGTTGCCATTTAAGTCAATCACCGCTCTTTTGTTTTAATGGTGGAAAAAACGTTGGAAAGATTGAAGTGTCGACATGTCGGGCCGAACCTCTGTAAAGATGCGCTGTATTTATTAAAGCTAACAATTATACATTCTAACTTTGTCAGATCAGCATTCGCTTTGTGATACAAAAAAGAAAAAAAAAACAATGGGGAAGGTATTATACATTTAAAGGTGCAGTGTGTAAGATTTGGTGAAGTTGCATGTTGTATCCATCACCTCACCCTCACGAACATGGAGAACCTATGGTCGACCTCAGTTGTCATTAAAACTCAAAAGATGTTCAGTACGTCCACTTTTACTACTGTAAAAAACATGGCGGCCCCCGGAGCGAGGACCCACTCATGAAAATAAAAATTAATGAGCTCATTTAACGGAAATGGAAAAAAAACATTTTTTAAAACATTTAGGGGATTATAAATTCCCGAAAATGTGTGTATGTTATGGTCTTGTAACATTTTTAGAAGTGACAAAAACGAGCTAAATCTTACACACTGCACCTTTAAACCATGCAGGACATTCATGCACCATTGCCAATAGTGCCTCTTTTTTTTTTTTTTTTAAACAGTTTGATTAAATGCTTTAATCAATCACAATCCCGGCCTGTTTATTAATCACTTTATCAAGCGGTTGATGCATTGCTGCTTTTAATGGACTCCATTTATTTTGATTTCTCCTCTCTTCATCTTATCGAAAAGGGGGCTCTCCCAATCTGCACAGATAAAAAAAAAGAGGGGGTGGAGGGGGGGGGGGGGGTTTGGGGGGGGGGGGGGTTTGGATGCTGCTGCTGGCCGTCGTGGCAACAGCCCTTAACTTCATCACAATCACTCTGCTCGGACTTAACCAATTTATTAGCGGCGATGTGTGCCCAGAGCAGCGGCCGCTAGGTAAACCACAATAGCTTAGCTCAGATAAACAGGCCCCCATTCATTTGTCTCTTCACCTGACGTCCCGGTGATGTATGATCCTAATAAGATTAATATCCCCTGGATTTATCCCCCCCCCCCCCCCCCCCCCCCCCCCTCCGTCCCCCCCCGGGGCGTCTTTGGATGGAGCTGCTCGGTGATCTAAGACTGTTTGTCTGTGTGAAAGGCAACAGAGTAGAAATACTGCACTTCACATGTAAATGTTGACAGTAAGCGAGCACAGGCGGCTTATTCTTAAAGCTGCAGAGTGTGAGATTTGGTGACGCCTGGTGGTGAAGTTGCACGTTGTATCCATCACCTCACCCTCAACCCTCCTGAGCCTGCAGGAGAACGTGTGGTCGACTTCAGCCGTCATAAAAACAAATAACAAAATGTTTAGTACGTCCACGTATACGACTGTAAAAAAAACATGGCGGCCTCCATAGAGAGGACCCCCTCCTCATGAACATATACATTAATGGGCTCATTTTAGGGTAATAAAAAAAAAAAAAAACTGACGTGAATGTACATTCATGAAATTGTCAGAATGTAGTTGTTTTACAATATTTTTTTTAGAAGCGACAAAATTGCACACACTGCACCTTTAACACTCTAGCCATGAATGGACATTCCTGCTTTGCCGTGAAGGAGCCCTGAGCATCTCTCACTGCTGCATTTGGAGTTGAGGCATTAAAGTAGTCGTTGAACCCGTCACCGTCTGGTCAGAAATGACCACAATTAGCAAACAATCCATCTCTTTTTAGGCCCCGCCCCCTTCCCAGCCTAACGCTGGTGTGGATTCTGTCTCATCCATATTTCCAACCTCTCCCCCCCCCCCCCCCCCCCCCCCCCCCCCCCCCCCCCCCCCCCCTCCCCCCCCCCCCCCCGACGCCTCTGCCTCCCTGTCTGCCCTCCAGCGTCTCCTCTTCTCTCCATTGTGCCGATAAAAAGCTATTGTCTGCATCATCTGAAACTCTGTGAAACACTGTTGCGACGCGGGCGCTGAAAAACGCCAGAGTGCACAGGTTTGGGGAACGCTGAATAGAAAATTGTACTTAAGTGGTCTTCTCTTGCCCATCACCTCTGGCCTCTACCCTCCTCCACATGAGAAGGGCGAGCCGGGGTGGGCTGGCGAGGGGAAGCCAGCAGGGCAACAGCAAAAAAAAAACTTGAAAGCGGCAGCCAACATTTGCAGCACTCTTGAAAAACAAGCATTTCACACCTGAAGCCTTTCATGCGGGGCCTGGAGGCATCCCCTTCAAGGCATTTAATTGGCTATTGCTTCAGAGCTCGTTCAGCGCGCCCATTATGGCGAGGCGACAAGCAGCCAAGTATGTCGAATGAAAAGGGTCCTTCTCCCAGATGGGCCTGCTAGTATTAAAAAGTGCCCGATCACTTCTTCTCCTCCTCGCTGTTGACTGGCAGAGGTAATTCAGACGGCGGAGGCATATCTGCAAATACTCTGCGATGAAAAGAGCGGGCGGAGACAAAAGGGCCGGCCTTCGCCACTTCTTTTGAAATCCAAGCCGCGCGGATTAGAATGGGAGGAGATCGCGCCCGCGATAGCCGACGATACACATCAAACTTAAAGCTGCCGCGGCTGCGGCTGCGGCTGCGGCTGCGCGCGACGTAGGCACGACGGCGTTTATCAATGGTGACACTTGAACAAGCTGCGAAACATTTCCTCGGTTACTGTCAATTGGTGACAACATGAAAACAGCCTGCAGCGTCGCCTCACACGCTTTGATCACTCACTCTTTCTGAAATGAAGACATCGGTGGCGCCTCTCAACATATATTTCATGCTTTAATCTCAGCTCAGGCTCCAGGATATGATGTTCCACTTTTCTTTTCTTTTCTTTTTTTTCTTATTTGGCAGTTCTACCTTAAAGATATGCTCCTTCCCTGTGCCATCTGCCATCTGAAGTTTCACCCATATCAGCCTGAGGCGCCGGAGCCCCGGTTGGCAGTGTTTTTGAGGGCACCCTGACTCCCCGTGGACGGACAGCCGCCTTGGGGGGGGAACCAGATAAAGTAGGTGTTTAGTCTCTGGGCTGCTGATGAGGAAGGGGATTGGCTTTGAGCTGGGTTGGGACTCATGGGAAATCTGGCGTGCAAACTAATTACGCCGCGCTGCCAAACTGCCTGTGATTACAAAATGGAGAGGCGGTGAAGGTGGAGCTCGGACTTTATCAATTGCCCAACTATTTTATTTATTTTTTTTTTTTTAAAGGAAAACAGCTCAAACTAATGAGATTATTTCATGATGGTCTTTTGGTAAGAGTGACCCATTGTTTTTTCTTTCTTTTTTTTTATTCAAACAAATGGGAAGAGATGGACAGATGGCAAATAAATAAATGAATTAAAGAAATAAAAAAATAAAACACATCAGAGTCCATTGATTTGAATTTTCCGTCACCTGGAATAAAAAAAAGAAAAAATCTGAATCCTCAGGATGGTTCGGTGACAGCAAACGCCTAATTACTTCTTCCATGTTTCCCCACCTGCCTGTCACACTTTTGGAGAAAGCCACTTAAAAAGCGGTTAGTTCACAAATTATCTGCTATATTTGTATTAACGCCTCAGCTGGAGACACAGACAAGCCCCTGAAGATACGCACCAGGCAAATCATTAAAAAGGTACAATGGGCTCGGAGCCCGCTCCCCCTCATCATGGACGGAACCAGACTTCAGGCTCTATGTTTGGATTTGTGAAGAAAACCAAATGCTTGATGGGTTTTCTTTTTTGGTTCGTTTGAATTCATTAAAGTTTTTAAAAGTCCAAAATAATTAATGAATTATCCAAAATGTAAAAAAACTGAAAATTCAAAAGTTATAGCATTGCGAGAGATACTTTTTGACACAAATTTAATTTTTTTTTTTTAACTTGAATCCGCTTCATCCAAAACCGCCTTAAGGAAGTTAAGCTAGGTTGATGTTTTTAAACTGCAAAACCTCTGATGACAAATATTTCCATTTTCTTTAATCAATTGTATTAAAGCAAATTTTCCATCTCGAGCTTTTAATTTGAAAAACAACATATTATTGAACTATATATAAACGTACGCATTAAAACAGAAGAACTGAATATTTTACAAAATGACTCCCCTCATTAAAGCACATTCACTGCCCCCACTTCCATTCTGATCATCGATTAATAACAAATGAATCAATAAGTTGTTGCAGACCTACGATGACCTCATCTAAACCATCAACCAGAGAAAAGTCAGGTCATAAAAACATGTCCTTTAAAAAAAACAACAAACAATCCACAACCTCTGCGTCGGCTCCCGTAACCTCCGACACCGGTTCACCCAAAATTCTAAAACCCAAAATCCCGTGGTCGCGGCGCTGCAGCAACAACCCCTTTGTTACCGAGACCCTCGCGAGAAGGTCACACTTTTCCATAAACATCTAAAGCGTGATGAAGTCTGGTTGTAAAAAGGTGGTTTTAAAAGGTAACAAATGTCAAAGCGCTGACAGCAGCCTCTCCCTTATTGTCACACACCCTCCTGTTGTGCAGGTGGAAGGTTGCAATAAAGCAGAGCCGCGCTCATAATGGCAGATAAATCTCCGGTGTGTCCTCCATTATTTTTTTATTGCACTACATACGACGGTGCGTTGTGACTTACGCACATGTCTTCAAAAAAAATAAATCAAAATAAATAAATAAAAATCCCTGCTCCTCGACCCATTGAGCACGTCGGCGGCCTGGAGGAGGAACATTTGTCAAGGACGGAGTGACGGTGCACAACAAAGCAACATCCTCCTTTAAAACAACTTCACTCATTCACTCCTCTGGACAGAGAGGACTCCCGCGTGTGGTGGGTTAAAAGAAAAAGGAAGTGATTTCATAAAGGGTGGGAGTGGGGGTGGGGGTGGGGGGGGGGCGGGGTGGCATGGACGCAGCCATGGATCTAATCATGGCGGGGGCGGGGGCGGGGGGGGGGGGGGGGGGGGGGATGATGCAGGTAACATCAGTCAGTGACATGGAGCAACATGATATCAGACACCGAATAGATCACTGTCTGTGCGGTATACATAGCACCACTCTCCCCGAGACCTCATCCTTCAAAGGGGGCAAACTGGTTGTGGTTAGGGAACTGAACTTGGGACAAGAGGGCCGCGGGTTCAATATCTGCAGTCAGACACCGGGCAAGATACTTAACCTGAGCTGCTTCAATGAACATCCCAACTAATAAATAGACGGCGTATAAAATGTCAGCGCACGCCGGCGGACGGGAGCGCCGCAATAATAGCGGGCGGCGGTGCCCGATGCCTGATGCTCAGACTGGGCTGGTGGCGCGCTCTCTATTTATACGCGCGCACCACACTGTCGCTGTAATGAACCGGGATGAGTAGAAGATGTTTACATCTATTTCCATCGCACTCGTTTTCTTGTATTTTCCTCCCATTCATTCATGTTTCCCTTTTAATTCTCGTGTCTGGCGGTTGAGCACAGCCCATGAGAGTCTGTCAGTGGCCTCGCACAAAAGACCTCTCTGCCTGGTTAAAGGTGCAGTGTGTGAGATTTGGTGACCTCTAGAGGTGAAGACGCATGTCTGTATCCAGCACCTCTCCCTCCCCCTTCTGAACACGCAGGAGAACCTGTGGTCGACTTCAGTTGCGATTGAAACTCAAAATGTTTAGTACGTCCACTCTGGGCTACTGTAGGAACATGGCGGCCCCCGAGGAGAGGACCCGCTCCTCGTGTAAATATACATTAATGGGCTCATTTAAGGATAATAGAAAGAAAATAATATACCTAGGGAATTATTAACTCATACAAAAATGGCACTATGTAATTTTTAGAAGAGGCAAAAATGACAGAAATCGTACACACGGCACCTTTGATAGGAAATGTTCATATTTCTTTCCATCACTCTCGTTTTCTTTCTTTTCTTTTCATCCATTTACATTTTCCTTTTAATTCTCATGTCTTATCCGTCTGACGATTGAAGAGAATAAATGAATATCTGTCAGTGCCGTCATGTGAAATACCTGTCTGCCTGCTTTTTAAACCCCTGAGTAAAGGTATAGTCTCTTCGCTGTACCTCGGCTCTCAAGTTTCAGTCCCGGCGTTCAAAGAGCACAGGGAGAGAAATCAATAAACCAACAGGACAGCGAGTCCCGCAGGATTTCACTTTGGATTAAGAATAGAGGAGAAAAAAAAAAAAAAAAAGAGAGAGAAAAACCTGCAGCAGCGCCGACATCGCATTATGACGCTATTACCAAAATCCTCATTGATTGCTGATGTGTAAAAATAAAATAGGTAATCCTACGAGTCGTAATTGAAATGGAATCCAGCGGCTCGCGCCCGCTTTGGGCCGGGAATGATAGCCAATGACATGACATTAAGTAACGTGAAACAAGGGGCAGTGGTTTAAGTGATCTGGCAGGCGGTACGATGCCCTCCTGTCAGGATCGATCAGTCCTGCTGAAATTTAGAGCAACACTCTAAATTGGTCTTAATGGCGTGTTTCATCCTCCGCTCTCCTCACACACGTTGACTGGGAGCCAGTGTCCTTCATCGCGCCGGGTTCCTGCCCTCGCTTTTCAGTCTGGGCACCACCACTGATCTCTGCTCAATGAGGAGAGGGGAGCGAATCGGGCCGGGGGCACGAGTGGGCTTACATCCCACCTCCAATAGTCGACCCACCCGCCCACCCACCCACCCGCCCGCCCCCCAACCCCCCCCACCCCACTCTTTAAAGGCGCTAAAACAGGCTGCAAAAGAAAAAAGAAAAAAAAAAAAAAGCCCCGAGCCCCCACTGTGTGCCAAGCAATTTTCTGATCTGATCATAATCCACTTGGTGTGGTATGTGAATTATCAAATGGCATGGAAGAGCATGCGTAGAGTCGGCAATGTGAACTATAGCTGCATGGCAGGGGCTTCTGTCTCCATCTTTAAGGGGGGAGAGCCGTGAGGGGGCAACAAAAAAAGAAAAAAAAAAACTCTCACTCTCTGCAGGAAAGTAATCTGCTTACATCATTAGGCTAAGCTCACTGAAACAAATTACCAGATGTTGTGTTCCTTTTTTCTTCCAGCGTCTTTGTGTCAGCATTTTAAAATACTCGCCGCCATTTTTTCCCCCCCTCTCACTAGCGCCCTCCTATCCGCGACGCTTCCCCACACACACAATAAAGGCCATTTGCAAATAACAACAATCGAGGGGGGGGGCGGGGGGGGACAAAAAAAACTCCCTCCTGCCATTCACGACGCACCCTATCTGTCCGCATCCTTCCATGCGCCGACTGATCCGGTCATGTTAGCGGCCAACGCGGCGAACAGAGGAGAGGAAAATACCAGGAGAAGAAGGGGATGAAAAAAAAAAAGACCAATGAACTAAAGCAATTGAGGTCCCCCACCCGCGGCTGCACTTGCTGGGGATTTTTGAGGGTCTAGTTTAGCTTATCACATTATAACCCATTTAGAGATAAAGACATGTCCCCAGCGCTTATTAGAACTCTGTAGCATGCTGAGCATGCAAACACACATTTTTTCCAATCCGGTTTCCCTCTTAGATATTTTCCGAGAGCAGTTGTTACATTAACTCCAAAGTCAACAGGGAAGAATTAGGGAGCGTGTGCAAATGTCCTTGAAACGCTTTTAAAGTGTAATTTTGATGTTGATACAAAGAAGACTGCTATTTATGGACATGATCACAAAATAATGAATGCTGTTTCAAAACAAAGACAATTAAGACTAAAATATTCAAATGCAAAAATAAAATTGTTTTCAAATGAGGAAATGAAAGATCAAATATATTACATGTATCATATCTGTAATTAAAAATGAACTACATTTTACATTTTAATTTAAAAAAAATTCAGTGAACGATTGATAATTATTTCTTTATATAATTACCATTACTATAATTATCAGTCTTTTAATTGTTTTTATTAGCGTTAATATCATATATTATCATTATTAAAATGTCTTTTTTCTCATTTTATTTCATTATTATCATTAGTCATTATTATCATCATTATTATCACTATTATAACTATATCAATTATATCACTATAATGATGTGAATTTGCACATATGTCTTTCTAAATACACTGCAACTCGCTAAGAACCAACAATGGATAAATTAAATGCAAGCACATCATTTGCTCTATATAGTGAGGGTGGCGTGGTAAAGTGGAGAGCCCGGTCCTCACAATACAACCTCGACTTTTAAAGGCTCCACCGCGCAACAAAGCAGGAACGCTGACCGGCCTCGGCCCTGACCTCGCTTCTTTTTTTTTTTTTTTTCTTTCTCACCCCGACACACAAAAGAATAAATAAACAGATATATACTTTAAAAAAAAAAAAAATCAAATTGCTTGTGTATTTCCCCTCTTATCAACAGCCCGGCAGCAATTGTGATTCATAGCAGTAATTTAAGTGATAATGCTCTCATTCAGCACACTAACAAACACATACCTCCTGGTTATCTGTGTGTCGGCGTTGTCGCGTTGCGCCGCGGCTGTAGTCGCCAAACAGGAGGCAGAAAACTCAAGATGGTGTTGATTGATAAATTGACAGGTTAATTTTCGGATGGATAATGAGAGTAAGACCCTGACAGACGGTGGGAGAGGAGCCCTCGGCCCTTTGCTCTACCTTGGATGCAGTGCCATCTATCTCTTGCTGGTAGAAGCGCATGCAGCTGAGGAGCAGGTACAGCCAGGCCCTGTCAGTTGTCTGCACCTTCTAAGTTAAATAATCCACGATGCATTATATATTTATTTTGATTTGTTTTTTAATTCTTTTTGGAAGCAATTTAGATATTTTGTCATTTTACCATTTTATGTACATACAACTCTCAAAAAAGTGCCATATATATATATATATATATATAAAAGACTACAATAAAAGATATCGATAACAAAAATATCATTAAATCACATTCTGTATTATCAAGAGCTATTTTAACCGATTAGACATTTTTTAAAGGAGCTGAAATGTACATTTTCAACCTTAAAAGCGCATTTCATCCACTTTTTCCTGTTTTCAACATAGAAGCATTTCACACAATATTATGATTTGGGACAATAATGTCATTTCCCGCAGCTGCAATTAGCAAAAAAATTGCCGATGAATGCGTTATAAAAAAATAAAATAAAAAAAACCTTGACAATCCAACTCCTGAGCTTAATTAGAGGGCAAACTGTTCGAATGGAAGAGAGGGTTTAACTCGAGGTTAGAAGGGGTTTCTATATCTTACACACATTTCCACTGCTTGTCACTGCAATGTGCCAAGTCTGCAAGCACTCTAATTAAGCCTCCGCCGGCAGTGTTGCTACTATACAGCCCATTCCCCATGAATCAGCATACAATGTAATGCTAATCAAATGCCACTATTTTTCTTTCAAGACCTAATGCCCATTATTTCTATCTTGTCTACTCCACCTATTAGGGGATGTGTGTGCGTCTTTATTTAATAAGCCGCAGAGGAGCGTCGTTCATCTCTGGGAATAATACGAGCAATGCATTTAAATAGAAAACTGCAAATCCCTGACAGAACCAGTTAACTTCAGATAAACTGCCACTGTGTTGACTGAGTGTAATTATTTTTACATATTCCAGGACAGAAAGGTGACCCAATTTATTTTTCTCCCCATTGGCTCTTGTTGTTTTGGGTTTTTTCAACAGTGGCTTCACCCCGGTCTCCTCTGGATACGCCTCGGCTGAATTCCCTGGCATTCTCCTTCTGCTGCTTCCCGTGGAAATGATCAGTGAATTTTTTTTTGGTATTATTATTTATTTTCCATCCAACCAATAACAACTTTTTCTTCCCCTAACAATCCGCCCAATTAAACAACATTTGTGTGGTTTTGAAAAATAACACAAACGGTTAACGCAGCGGCACAATGGCAAAAGTAGCTCTCCAACAGAAGCAGGAGCAGCTGTGTTTAGCACAATGTTCAATGATACGAGCGGCGGCCATGAAAGAGGACAACGCTGCGTTGCCATGGACGCAAAGTGGGAAATTGGGAGAAAAAATAAACTTGCTTTTCACCTATTATTAGTGTACATAACAAGACGCTTAGTGGTGGTAATTACAACAGAAGCAGTACCAACATTATTATCTGTATTATTATTATCATCATAATAAATGGTAACAAGAAGCGAGGGGAAGGAGAATCTCAGTGTCTACATTAAAAAAAATTGTATTTTGCACACTTCTAATCAAACACATATTAATAATAATAATAATAATAAAAGACTAAAACGGCTCCATAATATTACTGATAATAATATTAAATGGCTTTTTCAATGCATTTTGCTCCATGAGTGAGAGAAGGAGAAGATTCCGTCGATCACCAATAACCACATGGTCACAACTCGGGCTGCCTAACTCCTCCCATTCACTCTGAACAGAGCTCCGGGCTCTGACAGACACCACGAGAACGAAAGGACGGGTGCAGAGGACAAATCTTGGGGGATTCACCCCATCTGAGGCTCCAAAGAACCCAACAGCTTGATCCCGTGTCACTCGGAGGGCACGGCTTGGCTCTCCCTTGATTCGCCTTTGAAATCTAAACGTTTAATTGTGGTCAATGAAAAGGGTTCAAGCAAATGAATGGTTGAGGAATATGAGCGCAGGGGACGGGAGGGAGGGAGGGGCTATTTCGGGGCTGTAAAATGAGTATACATAAAAAGCAGGAGGGTGACGGGAAGAAGAAGAAAAAAAATCAAGAGGGAATAATGAAATTAGGGATGGGGTGAGAGAGAAAGAGAAAGCGAGCGCGGCAGAACTTGAAGCGCTGACCCCTATCGTCGGCGGTGAAAAGCAAGAGATTAGAAAGTGTTTCATGCTAATTTCCATGGAGATTTCTGTAATTTCGCAAAAATTACTTCTTCCCGCTTTGATTTGTCCATACTGGCCCGGCCCCCTGCCCGTGTTGTCGGGGTGGTCTGGCTCTATCATGTCTGCGGGCTGTGGCGGGGGGCCCCCGCGCGGCCCCCTTTCGCTGCAGCCAGCCGTCGTGAGATTACTGAAGCGGCGCTGACATCTCTATCAGCTCGCGCCACCGCCGTGCCCTCTCCCAACCCCCCGCCATCACCCCCATCCCCTTTCCCTCTCAGGGCCCTGCAGCTTCGCCTCCTCCTGCCCACCCACCACCGCCGCCGCCACCACCACGGTTGCCGCCGCCGCCGCCACCGCGGACGACCCGCCCTCGGTGCAAACTCTCACAGATCAGTCAGATGATGGCTTCATTGGTTTCCACCGCTCTTCCCCTTCGTCCCTCTCATCCCCTCCAAGGAACCTGCACCATATGAAAAATCTCAACAACCCCCCCATCACCCATCCCCCCCCCCAATGCCCCCACCCCTCCTCCTCCTCCTCTCCACTCCCTCCCATTGTAGACTGCTTCACCTTTTGCTTTCCCTCAGCCTTCCCTCTCTCTCTCTCTCTCTCTCCCTCTCTCTCTCCCTCTCTCTGCCTCATCCTGGTCTGTGCTTCTGCCTGCCACATCAAAGAAGAACCAGGGGTCACGGAGCCACAGGCATGGAATATAAATGCAGCCAACTGCGTGGCAGTATGGGAAATCAATCCTCTAAAGATAGCTCCATACACTTCATGAACCCATCATCAGTCTTTGATACGTATAGTAGCATATAGAAGTGTTTTTTTGTGCACCATACATCCCACAGTAACTTATTTTAAATCCTATTTTCAAACTTATTTCAAAGAGACGTTTCACTTTTTTTTTCTAAATGTACAATATATAGCATCACAGATGTGTCTTGTTTTTCAAAATAAAGAAGCGCCCAGTGTTAAAGGTGCAGTGTGTAGCATTAAACGACATCTAATGGTGATGTTGCACGTTGCTTTAAGTTGTTGTAAATACAAGGGCTGCATTTAGGCATCAATAAACTTCTATTAAAACTCTATTCATTTTGTCGATTTGGGCGACTGGAAAAACATGGTGGCGCAACATGGCGGCCTTCATATTGAGGACCCACTCCTGATATAAATGTCAGTCAATGAATTCAAGTGATTATAAACTCAAAACATATTAATCCAAGTATACAATGTTCCATTTCCATGAGAAAAAGTGGAAATAAGTACTGAAAACCTGCATCATAGCCGTTTAAAATGTGTCAAATCTTGCACACTGGCCCTTTAAAATGCAATAAAAACCATGTTATTCCATAAGCATGCACGGCACAAGCTTGAATCTGCCCTGTGTGTGAGGGAGAGTAAAAAAAAACAAAAAAATAGTCTGCGCCTGGGAATAACACGGCGGCAGAAATATGTAAACAAATGTTGTGTGAGGCCCCCGAGCTGAAAACTTCACGCCAGCATACGCAGGTGATGTTTCCTGCAATAAGTCAGAAACTTACTCGACTTTGTCGGAAAGCACCTGTGAGGCATGAGTCGCGCTTGTCTGCCGGCGGTTCCACGCAACATCACGGTCGGAATGATAAAAACCAGACATGACACGGAGCAGCGGCAAAGTCATTGTTATGAATTCTTTGGGTCTTGAGGGATGATGGGGGGAGGTGGGGTGGGGTTGGGGTTGGGGGTGGGGGGAGGGGGGGGGGGGGGGGGGCG
>JAFBJT010007131.1:19427-21927 GCA_016785325.1 Chascanopsetta lugubris
AAAATAAAATTCGACCTCTGAATGAATACAGTGTACATTTGTTTGCTGATGTATGTAAACACATATGTAAATAGAAGATTTATACCAGGATGAAATTGAGATAAATCAATGTTATATACTTTGTGTACAACCATATACAAATGTACATGTTACCACTGTTTATATCAAATTATTGTGCCTGAATTTGTACACGTGTTGTAGTACACGTCTTGTGTTTAGAGGTAACTTGTGTTGCAATTTTGCATGAAAGATGCTGTATAGATAAAGCTTGATTGATAAATTCCGAGAAATATATATATATATATATATATATATATATATATGTATATATATATATAAATACATATACATACACATTTATCTATCACACATACTAGTTTTGTACATATCAGTACATTTAAATGTAAAAATTAATCTATCTGTGCGTGTGTGTGTTTGTGCAGTAAAACAACCTGTATTGCAGTTTTGCAAGATACAATAAATGTATATAAATACATAAATACACAAAGATACACATATTGTACACCCACAAAATTGTGATTCCCTGTAACTCCCACTTTAAGTTCATTTTAAAATCCACTTCTCCTCTAAAACATTTTCCAATCACAGCAGCCGCAGTCTGAAGAACAAAATGAGCAGTACGATATACTCCAAACCAAACTCCGGTGGTTACAGTACATACAGTACATGGTATAATTCATCTTTCTTTTTCTTTTTTTTTTTTTTTCCTGGTTTCCCCCCTCAAACACAAACTGCAGCCGGAAAGGTTGGACTCCGTGGCTCTGACAGAACAGCATGGAGAATTAAACTGCCTTGAGCTCAATAATCCTGGCCATGGAGGAGCCGCTGAGTTGCTCTGTAGGCTGGAGGGCTGGACAGTGTACTCTTCCCCCTAATGCCCTGTCCATTGATCTTTCCCGTAACTACAGCTCCCCACAGAAACCCACACAATCTGTGCCGAGGAGTGCTCCTAGGCACCCCCTACTTCAAAGGTGCATATTTACTCTTAGAAAATTTAGAGAAAGTGCAGCTGTGGATGCATCCTCCAACCTCAATCAATGATAGGGCTGGTCCTCCTGACCCCCCCCCCTGCTGGCTAATAAAGTGCTTCTTAGGCTCGGTGGTTTCCCTGGAAGCCTTGTGGGGTTGGTTCAAACTAGCACTTAGGTTTGTTTCCATTGTCTCTTCTTGAAAATTGATTTTTTTTTTTTTTTTTAAGACAAATACTCAACAAAGTTCCAGAGTGAATTCCTGTAGACGGTTTTATGCCGTCCCTGATTTTTATTTTTTTATTTTTTTCCATTTGTTTAATTTAAAGGTGCAGTGTGTACGATTTGGTGGGGACATTGAATATTGTTGCCATCACCTCACACTTCCCCCTTTTTATGATGCAGGAGAACCTATGGACTTCAGTTTTCATTACAGCTCCAAAGATGTTTCATACGTCCACTCTGGGCTACTGTAAAAACATGGCGGCCTCCATAGGGTGGACGCGCTATATATATATATATATATAAAATGGCTAAATTGCACAGTTGTGTGAAAAGCAAGTCTTACATTGAGGTGATTATACATTTGTAAAAATGTCTATATGTAATTATTTTTTAATTGTATTTCTATAGATACAAGTGACTTTAATTGACTGAAATCTTACACACTGCACCTTTAAATGAAGAAAAATGAGCTAGGCCATCTCAACCACTCAGTGTGAACTTATTTTATGTACTTGACATTTTTCAGCCCACATACCGTCAGTGTGATTAAGACACAGAACACATATGACACTTTTCAAAATCCCTTTTCTCCCAAATCCTTCATGTCTGATGAAATAGTTTCATTTTCAAATTATATAAAAAAAGAAAAAAAAAAGGAAAAGTTGGGTCTTTAATTAGCCGAGCATCTTTCAAAAGAATCTCCATACGTCCACTTAACGTGTCCCATTTCCCTTGTCTGACAAAAAAATATCTCACGCTGTGATGCACATTATCATAATTGTCATTCCCAATCTTCAGAAACAAATGTGTATTAAGGCGGCAGCTAAAATAAGCCCGGTGCTGGAAATCAGACAATCAGAATCGTTTGTAATTAAGCTCCTACCAATATTTTAATTACCGTGCTACTCAGAGCTGTGTCCTGTACAATTAGGGAAATATATGTCAGCTGTGATTTTTTTTATTTATTCAAAAACGTCATTTAGAAGTTTTTATTCCGCAGATGAAAAGCCTGGGCTCGAATGAATCTGCTGTAAAAACACTAAAAACTTTAAAGGTGCAGTGTGCAAGATTTTTGTCATTTCTTAGGTTAGAATTACAATTACAATACATTTAATTACTGACATTCTTAAGAATGTTAACAGTACATCATCAAAAGATGGGCCCTTTAAGGTGTATTTACATGAGGAGTGGCTCCTCCCTGCGGGTGCCTTCCATGTTTTTACAATAGCCCACAGTGGACGTACCCTACATGCTTTGACCTTTAAGATTCTCCTGCAAACTCAAAG
>JAFBJT010007131.1:24427-45171 GCA_016785325.1 Chascanopsetta lugubris
TGCTGCTGCTGCTGCTGCTGCTGCTGCTGCTGTCATTGTTTGGGGTTTTTTGGCTCATGATAAAGGCTCTGCCATTATTCCGAGCGGATTTACATTTCCCTCAATTATTGTATTTTTGAACTCCAATATTAAGTACGCTATACTGATTAATTTTGAGGACGGATTCCCAAATTAGCCCGCTTACTCAAACAAAGTGGGAGCCAAAAGTGGCAGAGAGGATCACGCAATTACGGAGTGAAATCACTCCAATTAAACACGGCCATGTTAACTTTTAGAGAGCGCGCACTCCACGTAATATAATTACAAATTGGGAAAATGTAAAAGAAAACACCAACATTATGGGACCGGGGCGTTTACAGTCGATGGGATTCTCAAAAAGCTCTTCTATCTTCTGGTGCTCGGGGTTAAGAACGGCTCTCGCCGCCGCCGCCTCTATGAACGCTCCCCAGCCGCCGTGCTCTCCATTCAGCAGCGCCCGGGCCCTCTGGTACTAGACAAGGGCCCTGACTGAGGACGCTTTGATACTTCAGCCTCTAATCACCAGAGTATCCTTATAGGACCGAGCTGATGGACGAACGGGTCAGAGGAAGGATGTCCCGACCATAAATCAGACTACAGGGGTGACAGCGCACAAAATGGGTGGATTGTCCTTGGGTTCGCGATGCTGGCGGCTTCCCTTGTGTCCCAGGCTCACACCACCCTTTTTATTATTTGGGAGCGAGTCAAACGGATGCCCTACCAGTCATCCTACCCCCCACCCCCCTCCCACCCCCACACCCAACCCCACCCCTTGTGTTTTCTTCCAGTGTGGACCCCGCTATGAACTGTTTCCAGAGTCAGTTACTGGTGTAATTGAAAGTGCTTTGTCATCGCTTTCAGCCAAACACTGATGGATGTGAAGCTGAATGAGGTTTGGGTTTTAGTTATACGAGTGTGCCTGTGTGAGATTTATCACCAGAGGCTTAAGAGGCTACAAGGGACCATTAAAGCACCACCGCTGTCTACATCACAGTGAACTGTTCATTATTATTCATTAAAATAGAATGCCTATAATATGTCTAGTTTCCCATGTGCATGGGGGGGGGGGGGGGGGGGGGAAATTTGGTGGACAATTGGACATACATTTTATTGGGATGATTGTCAGGAAATGAAAACACTTTTCAGTTACTGAGCTTTGGAGAAATTGAGTATGTATTTTTAAATGTGAAAATAATAAGCACCAAAGTTTACGGAAAATAAAATCACATCATTAAAAGAAAAAAAAAAAAAAAAAGAAAGAAAAGCCAGATCCCTTCCAGCTTTGCTGACTCACAGTAGTAAAGTGAATAAAACTCTGTTGTGTTAAAAGTCACCACCCGGACATACATTTAGTCTGAGCTCGGCGGTTTTCATCTCTTTTCATAATTAGTGTGGTCTATAGAAAACCTATGAAACCATTTCATTCCAATTCGGAATCGACATCCACATGCAAAGCGTGGGTGGTGCACCGCTAGTTCTCATTGTCTCCCACTTATTATAGGCTGCCCCCAGCTGCCTGGGCTGCGAGGGCCTGGATCCCGGATCCTGGCGCCCGTCCAGCTCGGCTCTGATCTGGGCCTCTTTGTGATTTGACGAGTACAGAGCCTGTTCGCCGGGCTGCTGTCCTAGAGCCATGTTGGAATGCATGAGCAGCGGTAGAGGTGCAGAGGGAAGTGACCTCATTGTATGATGCGAGCAAGAGTACGGGGCAAGAGTTGCACGCTGAGGTTTGTTGGATTATAAATAAAGTAGTGTGCGGTTTCGGTGCTGCAGCTGGGAAATAGGGAAAGGTGAATACCAGAGCTCACGGCACAGTTGTAAACGGTGCCCTATCCCAACACTGGCTCAAGGCTGCCAACATACCATGGCCAAGGAAAGTCGATTTGATGGAAAATTGCGGCCCAATTCCTGCATTTGATCTCGACTCAATTTTGGTTCTTCTGAAAATCACTCATTAGGAGTCATAACTCCTCTCACTGAAACAGGAGTTCAAGTTCTGGTAAAAAGGGCATTGGATGATTAAGACTCATTTTATTCTATTTGTGTGTGTGTTGCCTCTTTTGCACGAGAGTGATGCGCTGAATTCTTTGCTGAAGAATCTTACGGGCAGCCACATGTGAGAATACAGATCTTCGCCGAGCAGCTGTTAGTGTGCAGGTCCCATCGTAGAGTGGAGGACGAACATGGGGAAACAAAAGAGTGAGACCCTGCCACAGGCACACACACACTGAGGAGTGCATCATCAATATGTGAAACGTGGTGACTGCTGAGACACTTTCCTGGACCTCAGGGTCACTGCTCCTGTCGTTAGATGGAGTTTTCAGTTCCAACAATGTAATTTATGACTGAGTATATTTGACTTTTTGCGCCACAAAGTCTAAGTCAAGCTAACATTTTCATTGCTGCCTCCCAAGGAGTCATTTTCTACATTGACACTTCATGATGCCAAGTGCGGATACGTCTCTTTAGAAGATATCAATAGGCATACACTGCTGCCTATGGGAAAATTTGCATGGTAAATGAACATTAACTCGCAGATGGTTGGGTATGGGGCATCTCTGTGGCTCCTAACAAACAATTGATTAACTTGTAAATTCCCATTGGCCAGCTGTTGTTCAGGCTGTTTACCATAAATAAAAGAGGGGGAGTAGAGAAAGGATCCAGATGCTTTGAGTGCGGCGGAAAGGCAATCTGTCATTGTTCTCAACTAACACTGATGGATGCCGCTTTGAATGGGGATTGGTTTTAGTTAAACATGACAAAGTGAGGGATGACACACCATTGGTCACAAAGGTCTGGAGGTCCAGCAACGCCTCAGCGGTTGCTCTTTTTTCAGCCAAGACAACCTGGAGTTCATGTTTCAGCTGCCAATAAAGGGGAGAAAGTTGTTGGCGCAGTCTGTCGGGGTTTGTCGGGTTTTGTTGTGGGCTCATGTTGAAGATGAAAAATGGAAAAGTGAACAACAGCTACAAGGAGGCTACAACAAAATGGCACCGGGCGCAATTAGAAAATCATTTTTCTTTACCGAGACTTGGAAAAAAAGAGGTTCTACACAAGTGTAACACATTTGCTAGCTATTGCTTTTTGGCAAAGTAGTTGAATACAAAGGGAGGGCACGTCCAACAACTTTATTTGAAGTTGCCGAAAGAGACGTGGACAAGTCCTGAAGATACCATGGCCCAAATAAGAGAGCCCTCACAGATAGGTGATCGATTACGTGATGTCAAAATATTGGCATTAAACCAAACCACCAGGTAAAAGCATCAAACGGATTTCACTCAAACTTTTTGCAACGCGTTATAAAATCTTCAAGACCTAATGCGTTTTAAAGACATGTCTGTCAAAGGATAGTGACATGGGAGTAAAAACCTCCGCTCAAAACCAAACTTGACTGTAATGTCACATTTCAAATGATCCAGTAAACCCAGAAATAGCTGAGAATGATGTAGACTACATCTGGGTTACACATGACCGCGTACATGTTCTCAGTAAAAGGATGACATCAGAGATCTGGAAGGAACAAGACAAGTCTGTCTTCAGTCCGGAGACTTCAGGCTACTGGCCCCTGAGGTGATCTAGTTTCCCACAGGCAGACGGGGGATGGAGGGGCACAAGTGAGGTAGCGTTTAAACAGACGTCTGCGAAAGTCATCAGTCACTGTCAACTATGGTCGGGAGTTAAATCCACCCTAAAGCACACACGCCGCTTTCATCTTCTATCTTTGCTCGTATACGTTCTTCGACATAAAACAGCGAAACCATAAGTCTGCAAAACGAGAGGCGAGATTTAAAGATTCTGGGGCTCTCATTTTTTAAAACCAGTCAGAAGGGGACACCTCCCCAGACCCACACAGAACCGCCACACACATTGCGGTCATATTCTATATACATTTAGCTCTTTGAAAAGAGGCTACAAATCCCTTATGGTTATACGGAAGTTTGGAAAACTCAAGAGTTAAAGCAGATAAAGCTAAAAAGTCTTTTCAGGGGAAGGGTTACCTCCACCGAGGCCCTCCAGTCCTGTAAGGTTTAAATAAGCGGTGCCATATCATTTCCTTTGTTCCTCTGACTGCAAAGATTAATGCGTTACTCTTTAGGGCATCTGGAAAAATAACCTCAGTCTCTACAAACCTATTAAGCAAATTTAGAAAAACTGGACTGGATGAATGGATCAACGTCAAAATGTTTATAGGTTCCTTCTTGGACTCTGTTTAAGTTTTGGGAAAATCAAAGGAAGTCAACCGACTGACCAACCAACCAAACAATACAAATAACCAGCAAACTTAATCATCTTGATCAACCAATCAACTAACCCTGACACTGAGCTAATCGGCGATCAATAATGAAAAGAACCCTCTAAGAAAAGGAACCACCCCTAGAGATAAAACAATATGGCAAGCATGGTACTAGGACCTTTGTTTACACAACAATCCAGTTCATTTAGCATTATAGAATAGTTTGATATTTGTGTCAGAATGTTTCACCCTGAGAGAAGTTCCTACATGAACACCCCTCCTGCAGAGATGGGACTAGTTTGAACTCATTTTGCTGGCTCTGCACTTTCCTTGTTTGGGTCTGCGGCACACGTGTGAGTCGACCAGGAATCACTTCAGACATTAACGCGCCGTGTTTACCTATTACAGTGTTTTCATCCAAGGTTGAGACAGGTAAGAGGTTGCACAGGGAACTGCAGCATCGAAAATGAAGCTGATAATGAAGTCTTTGCATAGCTTTTGTTAATGAGACCAGCTGATGACTTTGTGAGTTTCAGATGGCCTGTGTGTGTGTGTGTGTGTGTGTGTGTGTGTGTGTGCACGCGCAAAAGTTGGAAAACTTGATCATGAACAGCAGCCAAGCAGTGACTCATTCCTTTATTGTTGTTCAGTTCCACTGAGCTTGTGTGTGTGTGTGTGTGTGTGGTAAAACGTGTCAAAGGTTATTTTCTGAATTGAGAGGCTCATTCTTGTTCTTTAAGGGAATTGATGTTGGTGCTTTTGTATATTGTATTCTACTTTATATTGGATGTGTTGTTAAGTTGCAAATGAAGCTCTGTAATACATGGATTTATGCAGAAATGCACCGCATTCACTACTGAGCACACTCGGATGGATTCATGTCATAGGCTCATTGGGTATTCTTTTATATCTCCTTTTTATATGTATATACAGTACATACACAAATAACGTACGTCATCTTCATGATGTTCTATAGGGAGCTGCTAACTGCTAACTGAGAAATTGGCAGCGCTAATAAACAAAAATCTAATCTTTTATATATCAAAAACCTTGTACAGCTTTTCTGTTTTAACCAAATACGTAAAAATAAAGATGAACTTGTAATATACAAAATCAAAAGCGCATGACACACACATAGGGTCTGTATGCAAATGTCCATTGATTATATGAAAGGTCCAGGTTGTAGGATGTGCGTGGAATTGATCTATCAGCAAATTGGAAATGTAAAAAATGATTATGAATAATGGTGTGCATGTATGAGCTGTGGTTTTCATGAGCCATTTAAAAAGCCAAATTACACCATGTTGGAAAACTATGGATTTTGTCCATTCAGAGTAACATGGCACCCTCGTTAGGGAGGATCCATCCCCTATGTAAATTTAAAAAAGGGATCATTGCAGGGTAATGGGAAAAACCAGTTTGTTCAGGCAGGTAATTATGCATCAGCAAATACATATTTTAGATATGAATAAATAGGAATCATTTCATCCAGTTCGAAATTCAAAATGTCACACTCAAAAACTAGAAAGAAGAGTATAAACATGACTCCCACCTCGTGTGTGTGTGTGTGTGTGTGGGGGGGAGGCCGACATGGTTCCAGTCATCGGCCCGACAGAGTCAGATCAGCATGTTTGTCGTGATGTTGCTTTTAGTTCTCTAATGCGAGTCCATGCGGCTCACACACTTGGCCACTGGCTGAAGCCAATTGTCTGAGTTAGGCAGAGGAACACAAGACTCCCCACTTGGAGAAAGGACGAAAACACACACACACACACACACACACACACACACACACACACACACACACACACACACACAGTGGAGGAGGTTTAGCAGTCAGCCCTCAGACAGGGAGACTCTGGAGGAAACACCAGAAAGCCATTAACTAACCACAGTATTATGGTCATCTATTTGCTGGAATAGGCTACAGACAGCTAATGAACAAGTCCATCAAACACACACACACACACACACACACACACACACACACACACACACACACACACACACACACACACACACACACACACACACACTCACACACACACTGAGAGGCAATGCTGAAAGAGCTCTTGCTTGTACAAAACAGTGTGACAGATCAATGCCTGAATCCCAAATCAAGAGAAAAGGTTATTCTCCGTCTCACTGGGATTCCACTTACTATCCCCCTCCTACATCCAAGACACTCACATAGCCTTTTAAACCAAACAACGTCCACTACCACCACCACCCCCCCACCCCCACCCCACCTCCTCCCCACCCCCACCCCCTCCCCTCCTCCCACCCCCACCCCCTCCGCTCCTCCCAAACAACACACATGCACACATCTCCTAATTAAGAGCGAGGCGGTGGGGCTTTTTTGTGTCTGTGGTTATGCTCGCAATGTTAGTGTCTGGAGTGTGAAAACAGATCTGATGGACTGGTGCCCTCAGCACTCCCTGATCAGGCGGCTCCAGCAGGTATCCCCCCCCCCCCCCCCCCCCCCCCCCCCTTTCACCCCCCCCTCCACCCCACCCCATGATTGACAGCTCACAGGTCAGCCGCCCATCTCCCAGTCTGTTAGAGGGTGGGCGGCAAAGAGATTTGGAATGCCTGGGACCCTGATTGCTTTAATGTTCGCCTGTCAGAACCATTGTATGGCTCTGTATTATTAGGGCTCGCCATCTCTCACTGTCTGGAAGGTGTCGCGTCTCCCGCTCTGCATAAAGAATCGCCACTCCATTCAGAATCCCCCCTTTCTTATTGGCTGAAAGGGAAGAAAGCACAGATTTTTACGCAGAATCTCGTGTATTGGGGTTTTTTTTTTCAGATAACGCAACACGAGGGTCTCCGGGGAAATGGTTTGGATGGTGCAGCTTTACACTCCAATGCAGAAGATTTGAGATCATTTGGCAATTATTTATCGCACTGATACCAAACAATGGTCTATGAGATTATACAGGAATTACTCTGATGTTCCTGATTATGTATTTAATCATGGCCAGGCTTTATTCACTACTGTGGTGTCCACACCCTCAGCACAGATGATGAAAGCCTCCTTGTTTTGCATTTTTTGGATGAGCCAAAAATATCCCTTGAATACAAGTGATATTCTGGTGCAGCTGAGGCAAGGGCTACACAACATGGCCAGAAAAGATACAAGGATAAAGAAAAAAAACAGTAATATGATGTCAGTCAATATCAATTATACTTATATTTTTGTTTTGGTTTAAAAAAGTAAAAATTGTGGTTTAAAACTCTTGTGTGTAGGAGGATGACAGACACACATACAAATATATCTAATATATCTACAAATCGTGTTATACCTCCTTATTTTGATGCAGTAAGTTGACAATTGCAATTAATGGGAAAATATTGTTGTATCCCTCAGCTCAGCAATTTGATATTACTAAATGATAGCAATTACATCATTAAAAGGTTTTAATTTATTTGCACATTGACGCAATCATCACTGCGAGCAGATGGTGACATTTCTCATAATTTATTATTTACTTTAAATGCAAGATTATTAGATTTGAACAGCTGGTCACAGAGGACCATGCCGTTTGAAATAAGTTTTAATGAAATTTGATTAATAATGTACATGAACAATTAACTCTTAGTTTTCAAGCACAAGTGACATTTGAATTTATATTGTACATTATGAGGGGTCAAATATCATCATAGTATGATGTGGGACCTTTGATCAAAGAAATTAAATGTATGTGTTTCTTGATTTTGCATAGTAAAAGTGGGTCAATGCCCTATTATTATATTGTCTCATATAGTAATATCGAGCATCGTACAAAGAAGTACGACACTATATTAATCGTAGATTATTATTTACTTGTGTTTATTGTGTTGTCAATATTTCCTGAACCAGTTTGAAAGTTACAAAATCCACTTTGGTCAAATTGATTTTCAAGACAAAGAAATACACGATATTATCGTTTAGTATCAGAACCACTCGGAAAATCAAGAAAGAAAAGAAGTAGAATTCAGCAGAAATCCGTAAAATCTTAACTTGACATGACAGCGTAACATTGTGAAGAGATTGTGAAAAGTATCACTCTCTCTCTCTCTCTCTCTCTCTCTCTCTCTCTCTCAAAGAGCCTCCTCCAAAGACACAATGACCCAGTAAACAATGTCTCTCCACCAGTCCCCTGGCTCACTTCTCTCTGTTATTCCCCAGGCCGACATGACAGACTGGCAGGTTGTTGAAGGTCATCGGAGCGGTGCCTCCTGGGCCCCTGGAGCCCAGGTGATGGCCAGGTCACATCCCCGAGTGCTCCTGCTGCTCGGGGCCACAGCAGAGAACAGGTCCGCTGGGGTTGCCGCCGCGTCGCCCTCGTCTCCATGGAGACGAGGGCGACGGGCCGGCCGCGGCGCGGGGCTCACACCTTTATGGTCAGTGACTGAGCGTCTCGGAGGAGGACGTCGCCCTGCCGAACGGCAGTGGCGCTCAACTCGCGATGGTCCCCGCTCTCACCCCCCCGGAGCCATTCAGCCTCTCTTATTATTGTCTTTCTTTGAAGGCACAACTCGGGATGAACCCCCCCCCCCCCCCCCCCCCCCCCCCCCCCGCCCGCCCGCCCGCCCGCCCGCCCCCCAACCCTTCCCCCGCCCTCCTCCTCCCCACCCCACCCCCCCACCCCGGTCCACCGCCTCCAACAGTCCAACCCCCCCATGCCCTGGCAGTGCTACCCTTCTGGGGCCTGCAGGGAACGGTGGTGAGATGTTAGATAAGACCTGCAAGTCTAGGCAAGGGCCTGAGAGGGGATGTGAGCGAGGGGCCTGCCCACGCTGTCAATGGCTCATGATCCACCATGGTTTTATTTGGGGGTGTGAAAGAATCAGTCCCAAATGCTGTCTCCTTTAAGATCTCGCTCACTCTCTTGCTCGCTCTCTCTCTCTCTCACACTCACACACACACGTACACACAATTGGCTGCTGAGGGAAACTGGCTCGGCTACCCAGGTTCCTGTTGATCCGTGTCCTCATGTCTTATTAAACCAATTACATCTGACAGATAATTGAATAGCAGACGCATACCTCCATATGTATATATAACACAGACAATGAGCTTTCAAGTTCATATCGACGCGGGCTGTTCCTCATTGTGTGATTGTGTGTGTGTGTGTGTGTGTGTGTGTGTGTGTGTGTCTGGTGTCCAAATCTGAGGAGTGAATGATAACCTCTTGATCACTCTACCCCCTGAGTGTTCTTACTGGAAGCCATATTGATTTTGTTAGTCTGAGAGTCCTCACAATGCCTGGCCCTTTACCTCAGGGACAAATCTAATTGTTTATCTCTGGAC
The DNA here is from genome assembly GCA_016785325.1 of Chascanopsetta lugubris. Taxonomy (NCBI): domain Eukaryota; kingdom Metazoa; phylum Chordata; class Actinopteri; order Pleuronectiformes; family Bothidae; genus Chascanopsetta; species Chascanopsetta lugubris. Next base: position 33,976 of record JAFBJT010007131.1, read on the forward strand.
AGACTTCAGCCTTTACTCCCTTCTGTCTCATTATGTGCCAAGATTTGTCAAGTCAAGTCTCTCCACACTCTCGAATCTCGCTTTACAACATGTCGTTTCGGCGGAACACTACAGATGGCTTACTTATCAACAGACCCTCCCACATGGAATGCTACAAACATGACAGCACAACACACTTGCAAAAATATACACAAACTGACATACAATGTAATCACACTCCAGAGACACGATTACACACAAAACACGAGTGGAACTGATTTTTTTTTTTCTTTCCTTTTCTTCTTCCCGTGCAAGTTTCCTTGAGGAAAATAAACGCAAAACGGAGGGTTATTTTTTACTCTACGACACACTGTTAACATTAGCATCACAATAGTCACTATTAAAGATAGACTAGAATGCCTTTATTGTCATTATACACAATGTACAACGAGATTGAAGGACAACTCTGGTGGTGCTAAGGGGGAAATAGACTGAAATGCCATGTTTTTTTGTTTATATTAAATGTCATGACTGATATCTTATAGTAGAACACAACAACAATGTACTAAGTCCTTAGTGAAAACATCTCTATGGCCGATCTCACCAGCTGGTGAAGTCAATGGACAAACGATTATCACAAAACTACTCCCTCCATCTTTGATTTGACCAGCACTGCAGGTGTCATCTTCCTACAATGCATTTTGTAGCCTCGCCAAAACATGCAACTTTTAAAGGTACAGTGAGTAGGATTTGGTGTTAAAAACACTGTGTACACCGTCTCTTACATAACAGACCTTTAAGAACTGATACATGAAGATCCGCCTCATTTTTGTTTCCTTGCCTGTGATTAAAGACCTGAACACAACAAACCCCGGGGGGGGAAAAACGCAGGAGAAGTCATAATAAAACCTCGACTTTACAGCTGATACATTTAACCACGCCATGGTGACAAGTTGTTGTTTTTAATCATCTTGTCTCCTCACACTCGTTTAGGCCACTGGAAGCCCTCGGTCAGGTTTTTTTTTTATCAGCGAGTTAACTCCGAGGAAGTGGGCCAGATCGATGAGCGCATTTTCTCGCGAGGAGCCGGAGCAGAGAGTTGGAGGCGCGGGGGAGAGGAGGCGCGAGAGGCAGGGAGCAATCAGAGAGCTGTGGATGTGCGTGCCTTCAGGAGCGGATCGATGCTCTGACAGGAGCCCTGCTTTGTTCTCGCACCGCTCTCAGATGTTGGGCGTGCTTAACATGATTGCTTAAAGGTTTTGTTTGCCTACATGCGTTGTTGCTGTTTGTCATTGTTGCCGCGGTTATAATAAATCCTGCTGTTCCTTTGCTTCGCCAGTTGGACACGTGGTTCGACTGCTGGGGGTTTGAAATGAGCAGAGGTTTAGCTAACACTGCGCAATTTGGAATGTTGCATGACTTGGCACGTGAGGACGCTCGTGTGAATGAAAATAGATTCATACGTTCTGATGGATGTTTTAGAGTCCGAATCAAATCAAACGGCGAGGTAAGCACGACTGAAGGACCTCGGTGCCCTTTGTTCTTTAAAGACAAGATCTATTTGCTTTCCACCAACTGGTCTTTGACACCCCCTTTTCATTTCTCCGGTTCCAGGAATTCTTCATCGTTACCAAACTTCATTCTTCATCTTGGCGCCACATGGCCACCTGAAGCGAGTTAAACACTTGGCTCCGCTAACTGCCCTCCCCAAGAATTACTTCTAACAAGAGCTCGGGCGTCGCTGAAAGGTGTTGACCGCAAAGGACAAGTAGGTGTCAATAGATCCGCTCTCGGCGCCTATGGGACGTTGAGACGCATGAGCTCCTTTCCAAGGCTTAATAAGATGGCACAGATGCGCCCCTTGTCTGAGCGTCTCATTGTACTTTGGCCTCCCAACCCTGCCATTGCGAGACCTCTATTGCACAAGGCTGCATGAGAGGGTCTCATTAGGACAGGCAAACGAAAACCCGGGGTCAAGGTACATAAAGGTAGCCTCGGCTAAGGAGCATGGCTCCGAGATGAGTTGGGAGCTCCACCACGTCCTTGGGCCACCCCGGCGGACCTCTGGCCCTTCCCACCCTGACCCCCGATATCCACCATTATTTGATGAAGCAGGGCTTGATAATTATTTGGCGTGGATGAGGAAGGGGGGCGGTGGGTGGGAGGGGGGGGCACAATGTGAATGGAGTGTCTCACACTAAGGGAAAAGATAGTAGGGGAGAAAAGAAAAAACCAACACACACACACAGACAAAAAAAAAGATCAAAAGCAGGCCTTTTCGCTTTTCATGCCTCAGAGGCTCCAAAGAGGATAAGGAACAATTGGGCCCTGGGTATCCTGTCCTCTCTGGCAATTAGACTCAGCTGATGAAGTGAAAGGGATGAATGGCAGGGTTCAAGGCCTCGTGGAAAAGATTCACACAACAGGGTGTTTTTTTTATTATTATTTATTTATTTTTTTTATCTTTCTCCTGCTTTATCTGCGTCTCCCCACTTAGAGCAGCTGACATGCGGCTGAAATATTTTCAGATGCAAAAGGTGCCCGATTTGAATCGTTGGGGTGGTGAGACTGAGGAGGTGTGAGAGGGGCAAAGGGGCACAAACAGACTTTTGGAGGAGGATGCGCGAAGAAGGCGTCACTTTCATTTTTTTTTAAAGATTTAATGCAACTTATTCAACGGAAACTTCTAAATGAGGAGTTAAGGTTTGTATACGATACATGCATTTTGACATATGGACAGAGCGTGGTGTTCAGGAACACTCCTGATTGGCTCATTTTTCCAACTTAAGCGAGGCTATTTACAATTTAGTGCAGACAAAGACGACATACAGCAAAATAGCATAGCATATGCTCATTAGCATAAAACTCAAAATGTTCACTGATCTTTCCAATCATATAAAACTTGTGCTTTTCGAGTGGGTTTGTTTAAAAATGTTCTTACAAGTATGAAAGTGAGACAGAACACAAACATCTACCGGGTCAACCTGCGCCGTTAAATTAGCAGTGCTGCCAAAAATGGAGGAGAAACAATCACCCAAGCTTGAGTGATTGACGGGTTGGAAGACGCATTCATTATGCAACGCTCGCCATCAAGCAGGTAGAAGAGGAATCTGACCTCTTCCAATTCCACTCGGTACAAACTTTGTATAATACGCATGTGATGCATCACCCTCTCAGAAGGTATGATGCGGGCCCCTTGTCAACGTCTTGACAGTGATTCATAAATTATTTATTAAACTGCAACATTAACTGTGCACATTAAAACTTCCAGCCAACTTCCTGTGAGGGAGGAGGAGGAAGTTTTAACCTGGCTCGCCAAGACGAAGGCATGTTGGTAAGTTTTCCATTAACTTCGGCAAACGCCTTTGAAGGGAATTTTTTCAGCGGCGGGAATATTTTCCGTTTTGGTAAAAATGTTATAAAAGTGACAATGATTTCTTGGCTGAGCTGAGGGCAAACACCCGCTGCTGTACTCTGATGGATGTTGGCAGGTTTTCAGAGCTGAACGAGTGGAAATACAAGTAGAGAAATATGGAGAATACTGTGTTATAATGGCTCTGTGCAGGAGCCTTTGTGAACTCTTGGCTATTGACAACATTGCACTTATTCAAAGGTACAGTATAAAGCTGTTACATCAGCTCTCTACCTCACTCTATTGAGCTCTTTCTCTGTGCGCTTTGCTGCAGTGCCCCAGTATTGGTGTCTTTTCTGTTTATGTAATATGTTTGTATTGTCGTATTATTTAACGCCTTGTGGTTGCCGCAACACCCTTATCTCATGAAAGTGATACATGTGAATTCTCTTAATGACACTCTACAGGCGTGTGTAGCTGTGTTTATCTACAGAGATGCTACAGTTTTGTTCATATTTTGTCATTTTCTAATTATGTTGCAATATATAAGACATTTGGACATTGGAAAACAACCAATCCAATGTTCCATTAAAAGTGTATTTTGCAGTGTGAACTGTACCCACACCAAGGCCCACCTATGTTATTGGGTAGAAAGAGGAGGGGCCAACTTTGACTGGTGTGTTTACAAACAGCAACCAACAAAATCCTGTGTACTATCCCTTTAAAAAAAAAACCACATTGTCCTCAAATGCTATCATAACTCCAATAAAATAGGTTTTAAGCTTGGGCAGCGTCTGCAAAAGTATGATTTCAAAGGTGAATCACAGCAAAGCGTTGATATAAGCCGCTTTAATGTGAAAAAGCATAAAGTTACAAACCACTTGCTGCCAGTTAAAGTGATCCCATATTTCACAGAAAATGTCTTACAGTGCCCATGCCAGCAAATGGGGCCCGAGGCTTAAACGACAACCGCCACACTGCACTAAAACCTTAAGATGATTAGTGATATTCTTAAAACCTGGCCCACTGATAATGTGTTTAAAGAAGCGATACGGCTTTTCCGAGCTTTGAGTTCAAAGTCTGAGAAGCATGGGGTCAGGATGCCAATGGGCTAAACAAAGAGTCGCCAAAATGGGCTTTGGGGGATTTGAAACTTAGGCCCCCGAAGCCTTTTGATCAAAACAGAGCTACGGCCATAGAAATACTAAGTATCAAGTGCCGGCATGGGACTGTGCCGCTGAGGCCGGAGAATGGAGAGATTTGCAAGTCCAAACTTTTTATGCTCAGTCGCAGATGAAAAGAAATGGAAAGTTGGGAACAAATGGGAATTCATAGAATGTTCTGATTGTATTGAAGGAGCCAAATAATATTTTCCAATAGCCAAAATTAAAATTTGCAATATAAGAAATTTTGTGACCTCCTGCTTGTCCATTCTGGGCTACCATACATGCATGGAAATAGCGCAAGGCGACCTCCTTATAGATGCCCTGCTCCTTTATTAGAATTAGCAAAATTAGAATTGTCACTTAGATAATTCTAAACTCACAAATTATAAATCAGTATTATTAATTCATATTTATTTCAATAGAAATCATTTCATCTCAATCTTTCACACTGCACCTTTAAGACTATAATTTATGTAACTTGTGCATGTGTATTCATAAGCTATTCACACTCCTTGTACTTGAATGTGAGGAGAAAACATATTGACAACATATTGCGAGCTGTAATTTCCATTTCATAGTGTAGCCATCTCCTTAAAGTCCACTTAATGACATATAAAGAATAAATCAGGAGCTAAAAATCATTTTCCTCGCCATCTGTTTTAAAGATGATGCGTTTTAACCAGCTAATTAGCTCCACGCTCACACTCGGCAAACATCCCGTTTAAGTTCTTGATGAATCGTGAATAAAAAAATGAATAAAAATTGATCCCCCCATCTTCATCATCTTTGAGAAAATTACCCAGGCATGTTTTCAGGGTTTCTTAAAATAATAAATCCATTAACTCCAAATGAAGCCAATGATGAAAATCACCACACAGACAATGAGGCTGATAATCGGACTTCTCCCGATGTACAGTGCAATTAATACGTCTTTTTTTCCCCCCTCCTCTGATGTCGCGATACCAGAACTCGTTAAACGAAAATGAGCAAATGATCTAAAAATCGCATTCAATCACAAACTCAATTACGCGTGTTTATTATCATCATGGCGGCTCTGATGCAACACCTCCAGGCGGCTACATCAACACCTGATTAGTGCTGCACTCCACCATGTGACCGAGAGGAGGATTGAAACTGCATTGTTTCAATTAGCACCATTACGAGCAGTTAGCTCATTTTTAAGAATGACGATGTCACAGCGGTTTGGACGTCACCCATTTTAAAAGGCACAGTGTGCAGAGTGTAGTGACATCTACAGGTGAAGTTGCAATTTCCAATGGTGTTATGAACCGCTGGCAGCCTGCAGGTTATCAAAAGTGTTTATTTTGACCACACTGGGCTACTGTAAGAAAGCGGCGGTTCAATATGGCGGCCTCCATAGAGAGGCCTCTCCACTGAGGGAAATAAAGAGGGTTCATTCTGGTCATGTAAACAACAATCTCAGATTATTACATGCATGTATAAGATTGAGATCATTATTTTAGTGTGTATGATACACACACACACACACTGACAACTGAGGGACGTGAACAGTGCAGAACATGGCACAGCGTGAACTTCAGTGTGTCTGATCATACTTGATACAGCGCACAGTGAACTGATGGCTTCCTCCACTTCAGCTGAGTTAAGTGTGGTATCAGACGGCATCAGTGGACTGTTTGCGTACGGCCGGCAACACAGCACCATTACGCTCGCAGGCCCATCGGTTTGCGGTTTCCAACAATCACCTTAAATGCTACTCACGTTCACTCCGCCCGCCTCCTGAGAGGCTTGGCGTGGGGGGGGGGGGCGGGGGCGTGGGGGGGGGGGGGGGGGGGGGGGGGGCAACACGACGTGGTGAGCGCGATAGAGATGGAGAGCGAAAGCAAACGGGGCCGCGACTTAACAGTTTCACTCAGCACCGATCACATTCATTGACCACAATAACAGCAGCGGGCGGGTGATGTCATGTTACTTATGAGACTCACTTTGCTGGGAGTTGAGATGGGGTGAGCGGCAAAGTATCCGCTGCGAAGAAACGAGAAAGAACCCAAAGGGTTGTTTGAATTTTACTCAGGGTACTTCCGAGGCATCGTGACGGAGAAAAAATGTGTGGAGCAGCACTGAGCCTGCGTTTTCACCATAATTACAAATCTGCCTCGTCAGCAGGACTACAAACTACAGCTCCAGAGCGACATGCATGCAAGGGTGGATGAAGAGGCCAGGCATCAAACCCATGACCTTATGCATCACAAAGCTACCGCCTCCCCAAAACTACATTGACTCTGAAACACATCCATATTAATATATATCTTCTCTCTCCTGTCCATGTCCATGAGACCCCCCCCCCCCCCCCCCCCCCCCCCCCCAGCTCCCCCACCGGCTCCTATAAACTAATCACTCTCACCATGGAGCACATCTGTCCAAACATCTATCACCACCAAAGGCTCCAGTCCATTATTCCGTCCATTACCTCTGACAGATGCCGCCACATGACATGGAGACGTGGGACGCGCTGAATATAATGGACACCTTGTTCTAATTGTACAAATTTTCTGTCTCTCTCTCTCTTTCTCTCTCTCTCTCTCTCTCTCTTTTTTTAAGGTGACAGGGCCATTACTCCAGAGTCAGCACTTATCAGCGGCATCGCCGAGGATTAATGGTTTCACTTGTGCTGCTGAGAAATGTTTAAGTTGTCCTGATTATCAGTGCAAGAAAAAGAATAATGGTTATTTGTCATTGTGTTAAGGAGGAGCCGGAGAGGAGGACTAATCTAACAAAACACTCAGTTAAGAATGTGATTAACCCTTTCTGCTGGGACCGTGCCAGTGTGTTTGGACTGTGAGCGGCAGTAAATAAAAATAAATGATATAAAATCATAAAAGGTTGCATACAGAGGGCGGGGGGAGCTGTGCTCAACTGATTCATACTGCATGAATCAGTTGATGGCAATGGGATTTAATGCCAGTGTGGTTCCATTAACACAAGTATGATAGGTTAAAGGTCCAGTGTGTAAGACTTTCTATTTTTTTTTTTTTTTTTAGAGTTTACAATCACCTGAATGTACAAATTACAGGTTTTATAAGCCTAGAATGAGTCGTTTAAAAATATAGCTTAAGATGGTCCTCTCTACAGAGGCGGCCATTTTTGTACAGAAACTAAGATTGGATAAATGTAAACACTTTTAGAGTTTATATGTCAATAAATCACACACACTGTACCTTTAAAAATCTGCCAAAAATAGAAACACATGTCGATTCAACACCTTCCAACTCAAAAGTGACTTTGAATATTATTTACCTTGGTTCAGTGCAGGAGTCAGACGGCGACGTGGTAAACCCTCAGTGACCTACGGATTTTTTTTTTTTTTAAATAGAAAAGATGATGTCATTACGCAGAAATACAGAAATATCCAGTAGAGCAGCAGCAGCAGCAGCAGCAGCAGCAGCAGCAGCAGCAGCAGCAGCAGCAGCAGCCATATTTTCGGTTAATTACAGAGTTGCAGCCAAAAACGCAGCACAGCCCCAAAACAAACCAGTGAAAAAGCCAAATATCAGCACTCAGCAATACGACTCAAAGCAGAAACAGTGATGGCATTTTAAACATTGCAAATTTAAAATTTGCAACAACACCAATTACCACCACCACGAGCTGCCATACAAGCCATTTAACACATTTGTCTGGTGCAGGATTTATTTCTTTATTTATTTCCTGTTGCTGGCGCAGTAAAGTCCTTGAAGCCTTTGTACTGGTCACACTGGCCCCGGTAATCTCCTACTATTATTTTCCTTGTCTGTCACCTTTATAGTATCTATTAGCCACTCTCTGCTGCTATCTGTTTGTGGAGCATTTTCTACCCCCCCCCCCCCCCCCTCCCTGCCCATGAATGTTTTATATATTGGGGTGGTGTGGTGGTGGGGGGGGGGAAGAGAATGATTGTTCTTGTTCGCAATGAGGCCCCGGCGCCGCGGCCTCAGTAAGACAAATTGCTCCAGAACGTCCAAATGGCAGTCAATGATAACTCATTGGAAGGAGAGTAAGTGACTTCCAATGGAGTGGATAGGGGGACAGAGAATAATGGCGGAGCACAGGTGAAAAATAGATGTTTGGCTCGGTGTAATTACTCCATTAGGGGGCTCTCTGTTAATCTAGCCAACCACTGCAAGTGTTTTTACAGCGACGAGGAGGTGATGGGCGAAAATGACTGCGACCGGACAGAGAGGGAGCGCCGCCGCCACCGCCCTCCCTCCCTCCCTCCCTCCCCAATCACAACACACACTATGAAGTGTTTACTAATGGACAAATGTACTCTGCCGGCGCCGCATCCCACATGTGCTACTCCAGCCTCAAGTTAAGTGCGGCGATTCGTGTATTGACGAAGTTCATCGCCGGTGCCGACATATTAATTACCTGCGATATGGCTCCATACGTTCACGGTGGTTTTAACCTCCTCCTCCTCCTCCTCCTCCTGTCTTGATTGTGTGTGGCTGGGCAGAGGGGTGGGGGGTGGGGTGGATGGTGGGGAGTGGGGGGGGAGATCAGCTGTGAGTCTGTTAAACATGAAAATCTGGGTTAGAACAAAAAAAAAAAAAAAAAAGGAAAAAGAAAAGGGGGACAAAGGGAAAAGCCCACCCGCTGGAAATCAACACCCCCATTCTGCTGATTTCCAGACAAACATAATGATAACAATTTTTTGACCATTTGGTGTCTGCTGCTTGTGCCCGTGGCCATCTAGACAAAAGGAGTGGAAAAAAATGGACCAATATGGTCTTAAGAGTTTATTCTGACCACACAATCTGTTTTTCTTAAGTCAACTTTTAAAACAGCGCTATGAGCACTGCCCACAGCTTTATCACTGAAGCTCCACTGACCTTGGATTCACCTTTATACCATCTCCCATCTGTTTGGGTCCCACCCTTACAATCCATCCCAGTTGGCTGTAGGCCCACTCTGCACCGGGCTTCCTCAGCGGAACCCTCCACAAAAACCCTGTAGGAGAGAAAGGGAAATAAAAAAGACTTAGCACTCCCGAGTCTTTGAGACATTTTACACGCAATTTTTCTTTTCCACAATCTCACTGTGCTGTGTTTCCAGGCTGCTTGCCATGTGCAACATAAAGACAATATTTACCCTTCCGTTTTAACTGGAGCGCCTCACTTGACTTGATTCAGCGGCGTCCTGCAGTGATAACAAGAGGATCTGAGTCATCCCATCACCTCTGGGGCTTAGTTTGTAAAGAGGAACCTGCCAAATAGTGAGCCATATGAGGAAAACATGCACCAGTAGGAGCAAATAAAGGCAGCAAACAATAGAAAAGTGCCATTTCCTTGTAACAAAGCTCATCAGATCTTGCAGTCTAAACATCTGAATCATAGCGACGTACAGTGCACGTATATACTTTTAGGGGCCGGCTAAATTTAGCCCCGCGCTTATTTGTCCTGGTCAAGACAGGAATCAGTGAAGTTTACAAGATGATCTGAATCATGTGGTTAATTCTGCGATTTTTAAAAGTTAATTAAAACTAAAACCCACAAGTTAGAGGCACATATGAGGGAATAAACATAATATCAGAGCATCCTTGTTTATGTAAATAGGGACTTGCCTATGCACACATTCAGCAGTACAGCTCAATAAACCTTATGGACGCACATATGGAAAACTTCACTTACATTCGACGCTGCATCTCTCACTTCGGTTCTACACGGAACCCACTTTACATCCAAAGACACAGTGTGTAGGATTTAGCGACGCCTGGTGGTGAGGCTGCACGCCACAGCTGATTACCACCAGTAGTAGCCATCTCTCAACATCAAATCTTTAAAAAAAACAAAAAAAAACAACGGTGTTTAAAATCCTGGAGGGCTTCATCAAGACTATAGACTCATTCTGAGGTCATGAAAACATAAAACATCTGTATAATTACCTTCTATTCAATTTCTGCTGAATGTGAAATATAATATATTTAAATATAAAACTATACATACACACACACACATATACATATATATATATAAATATATATACACACATACACACACACACACACATATGTCCAACTATGGTTAGAGGCCTACACTCATGCACTCAGCCCCCCACTTGACAACATGTAGTCACTGCAGCACTTTTCAAACACAACACTTTATACATTAAGGTTAAATGTGAAAGAATAAACAGTGTTCATGTATTAACACATGACCAAACATTAGTGTTCGCTGTGGAGATCAGCTGCTGGTAAACCTGTGTTTACAGGCCTCACAGCCCGGTTAAAGCTCTCACCTGGATTCAAACCAGCCGTTAGCAAGCAGGTGAGTTTGTACACACGCGCATGCGCACACCGGCACACAGGCACAAACACACACACAGGCCCGAGTATGAAGGAGTAAAAGTCATGAAAATGGACGTTTCCACCGCCCGGTAATAACAATAATAATAATAATGACAATAATAATGACAACTACAACAACAACAACCAGCTACAGGTTGTATTGAGTGGGCTCCACATGCTAAGGACAGTGAGGAGGCGCCATTATCACTCAGCGCCGAGCAGCGTCACGCTGACCCGATTTCAGGCGACACTTTCTGGGTCACGCTCTTTGTTTTTCCCCCGATGTTTAATTCGTCCATCGATAGTGACACGGCCCACGGCCCGTGGCGGAACCCACCTGTAATGTTATCTCTGTGAAAAGTCGTGCTTCAGACACCGGCGAGGGAGGGGGGGGG
>JAFBJT010007134.1:5914-38609 GCA_016785325.1 Chascanopsetta lugubris
GGGGATGATGTTTCACTTTAAGCCGCCATGAGCAGTCTACGAGTTTACTTATAGGCCACCTGAGGGATTTGGTGTTGGGGGGCGGGGCCAACATGCACGTTATAGACAACAGCTATTGTTGGGAGCCATTTAGTGCTATGATGATTTAAAGGTGCAGTGTGTAAGATCCTGGTCATTTTTGTCACTTTTACATGCAGACATTTAAATTAATCTAGAATAAAAATAATTTTTCAGTTAACCTTAAATCAGCCCATTATTGTTTGTTTACATGAGGAGCGGATCCTCCCTACGGGGGGTGGGGGGGCGCCATGCAACTTCACCTCTAGAGGTCACCAAATCTTACACACTGCACCTTTCATTAAGGTGCACATGGATGTTTTTTTTTTTATAAGTAAACGTCTCCAAGTGGCTCACATATGTGGCGCACTATGCTTGACTTTCAGGCCGCCTCCTTCCTCTGGCTCTTGCAGAGGCGGCAGGTGTGATTGTGTGATATGTTATGCAAAACTTCAAGGGGACCTTGGTGCCGCTGCAGCTCTCTGTACATCTGAGAGAGAGCGAGAGAGTAAAAAAAAAAAAGAAAAAGCCTCCAGGTCCCCTGTTCCTTCTCTGTAATATTTCATCGCCGGCTGTAGCTCCGTTTTCAAAATGTCAAGCTGCCGACAAACATGTAATGGAGGTCAACCTCCGTGGAGGAGAAGTGTTTGTGGGGTCCGGCACCACCGAGGCTGTCATGTAATTGGTGGAGCTGCTCTGATAGAGAACGACGCACAACGTGGATAGGTCCGATATAACATGGCCGCCGCACCTGAGGAGGTTTGATAAATAAAATAAAACATTTCTTTTTTCTTGGTCCAAAAGGTCTTTTACACTGTTTCTGTAAATACAACTGTAATGTGGCTTTTTTACATTGAGGATGTGGGGATGTTATTTATTGGTCTGTTGATCTGTCCATCTCTGGAGTCCAGATGCTATTAACTATTGCTGGGGATTACAAAGGAATATGTGCATAGTCCTGAAGTCCTGAGGATGAAGGAGATGTTTCCTTTATTGTGATTTCTATGTTCATACATAAACAAAATGTAAAGATAGAGATAAAAAGCATACAGTGCATCGTAAATACAATGAATAAATAAGTTAAAAAAACAAATTAAGAGATGTCTTTATGATCGGCTAACATTTTGTAAGCATATAAGATTATGTGATGACGTTTATGGTTTTAGAAGGAGTTTGCAAAAACAGAGACTCGATGTGAAAGTCCAAAAGTTATTTTAACGTTTGGGTTTTTTTTTCTTCATTTTATCGGGTGGGATATCCAGTTTATTTTTCTTATATAATATATAAACACATATCAATATAAAGAGGATGAATTCCAATGACCACGGTGAATCCGTGACTTTTATTTTGTAAACATAGCCAAAAGTGAAATGTGGGTGCAAACCATAACATGCTAACACTTCTAACATTTTTATGACATTAAGAAACAATAACATCTCAAAAATACATAAAACTGTTCCAGGAATATAATCTGTTGGCATTCTGCAATATTATTTACTCCGAGTCCCTCGGTGGACTGTGTATCTAGTTGGGACTCTACGGTCTTGAGGGGCGTTCTCTTTCTGCTGGATGACCACCAGCCCTCAGGTAGAGCAGCTCTGGAACACAGTGTCCATATTTCTGTAATCCAAGCTGAGTGGACTCAGGAGTGTTGGATTAACCCTCCAGATAGTTTTCACCTCTGCAGCTTGTGTTTCCTTCACTTTTCATCGCCGCCCTTCCTCCTGACCTTTGCACAGGACCCTGCGTTGACTTCGCTCGGGTATCGAGTGCAAGTGGAAGACGTGATACCTTGTATCAACAGAATTGTTTGAGGCGTGTTTTGCTTTCGCTAACTCTTTGCATTCTCCGAGATTTCCAATGCTACCTCGGCCCTAACCCTAAACCCTACCCCCAATCCTAACCTTAATCCGTCATCCCATTGATCCCCTGTCAGATTCCAGCTAGAAAAAGATTGTATACCTCTCTATAAACTGCAAGATCCATTGACTCTGCATAGTTTGTATCACCTTACCAGGTCACCAGCATTGTTTTGTTGATATTGAACAGCCACGGTAAAACTTTATCATCAAATATGACGTCATAATCATCTTTTTCTGAGTATAAGTTCATTGGTTTTGCACAGGACCCTGTAGTGACTTCACTCGGGTATCGGGTGCAAGTCCAAGAAGTTTTGCATTGTATCAAGATTTGTATCAGATTTGTTTGAGGCATGTTTTGCTCTCGTAAACTCTTTGCATTCTCCAGAATTTCCCATGCAAAAATATGCAGCTTCGAGTCCAAATCTTACCGGCTAATCCTGAAGGCTGGAATCGCTGCCCGGCAGGTTTGAGCCAGCGGCTGAAGAGTGTGTGTGTGTGTGTGTGTGTGTGTGTGTGTGTGTGTGTGTGTGTGTGTGTGTGTGTGTTCTGAAGTAGCTGCACATTTTAGCGGGAGGGAGGAGGAGACAGGAGGCCGTTCACCATGGTTACTGTCCCTCCTCCACTAAACTGCAATTTTCCATCCTTTGGTTGTGCCGAGAGGAGCCTTTTCTCCGCAGACCTCTCATTACCAACCCAATTCATACAAATTGCATCCTCTACTTTGTTAGCTGCTCATTGGCCTCCGCCGCCAGCTTTTGGCTTCGCCCCCGTCTCCTTCATGACGGCGGATGCTCCCATGAATGACACCCTCATTTTTTCTCCTCCCGGAGCTTAAAAATACTTCAAACACAGCGGTGATGGAGGGACTTTTATCCCTTAATTGGACATGAAAAGATGATTTTAGATGCACATTTCAATCGTGCTCCATCCACAGACTCTAGTGCGGCAAAAGCAGTGTGAGTCTAACCTTTGAAAACTCTCAGACGGAAGAAACCGATGGAAGAAACCCAACTGTAGCTGGTTAACTCAAACGTAACCTTGCAGTAAAAGGCTGCAAAAATGTCCATGACCATTTTTCTTTGCATCTAAGCTGCAATGTCTCACTTCTTGACCCTTTAATTTGCCTGAGTCAATAATAAACTGCCAACACCGTTATTAACCCCCACCATTGTCTCCGTCCCGGCTCCGTCTGACCTCCGTGGTCATTAATCGACAATGAGGTTTAAAATGGTTTCTCCTTGTTTCCGTCTTTTCAATAATCAGCGAGCGGAAAGCAGACACCTCAGCTTTTGTGCTCGTGTAAAGGATAAGGCCGCGGTCACAATGGGAGAACCTCTCTCTGGAGATGTTGTCGCACACACGGACACGCAAACACAGATTCACATGTCTGCTTACTGCTGCAGACACAATGGGACTCTGAACAAACACTAATCCAAAGGTAAATAATCGACATTGTACATAAACAGTCAGCACCTGTGTGCTGGCCGGCACTGTCCCGTTTGTTTCATCTCTACAATTCTTCCCTTCGTCTTTGATCAGATTTACATGATCAAAGACGAAGCACCTGACCTCATTTGTGATGGAGAACACGCCGCTCACTGATCAATGTGCTCCGCTTGCTCTTTGAAAATGAATTATTCTGTGTTCACATGCAAGATGCAGATTAAAAATGGGAATATTGGTGTAGTTTTTTATTTTAGAGAATGATGTGCAGAGTTCTCCTTTAACTGCCGATGAAATCCAAAAGTAGTCCCTCTCAATGGCCTCTGTTACATGTGACGGTGATCAAACCATAGATTACACATGTAGATTACTTATGAGGCTCGTAGTGAACGGTTCAAGAACTGCACGTTTTTCCATTTCCCCATTGGACTCATCCGTTAACTCCGGAGGTTGCTGCTTGGTTGAAACCTCAGACTAGTTGTGTTAACTCACATTCAAAACAAATCCATACATCTGCTTTAAATCCGCAACATCAAACCAGGTGTAAAGTTTCCTTTGAACTCGTCATCACATCTGAATGAATTAAAGCATCGCTTTCTGGACGTGCTCTCTGCGGCCCGGGTGAGAGTGCCAGCGTTTAGCTCGGCTAAATCTAGGGCACGGCACCTCTCATTAATATGGATGGTTCTCGTCTGCCCCGAGTAATTTAATGATGACAGGCGATACAGCGGCGGAGACGTGAGCCGACGTCGGGCCTCGGTTCGGTGTCTGCAGGAGCCTCGGCGGGATTCTCCGCTTAACGGCGGGTTTGACTGTGCGTCCGCCGGCGGAGAGCGGCCGTGATTAAACTCCCGCCGAGGCGGCCGAGGCGCACGTCATCCATCCTGCAGCTGCTGCTCTCCGACGGAAAGGCAGATTGATAGACAGATAGAAAACAGACAGCGGAGGAAAGCGGCGCCGCTGCTTCTTATTCAAGGTCGAGCACTTGATTCATTTTGGGCAGGGATGGAATGGATGGGGGGGGGGGGCAGGTGGATGTCCAGGAGTTCAAAAAGGTCAAGGGGCCTCTGGGGGGGCGGGAGGGGGGGGGACGGACGCAGGTGGATGTCCAGGAGTTCAAAAAGGTCAAGGGGCCTCTGGGGGGGAGGGTGGGGGGGAGTCTGACTGGAGCCCAAACAAATGGCCACAGACACAAAACTACTGCAACAGGAAACCCTATCTTTTCTAAGAGGCACAAGAAACTGCAGAACGAAGGAGAACTACTTCAAAGAAACAGAAACTCGATGCACAAAGAGTAAGACGACGACACAGATGCAAAGAGGAGACAGATGAGAAGGTCAAAGAGAACCAAAAGAGTCCACTGTCGTCTTTTAGCTTCTCTTTGTTGCTGACTCATCGTCACTAATCTTAAGTATGTCTTTGCTTGTTTGAACAAGAGGTCAAGATGATTTTAGAGCCTTCAAATCAACCATCACTCAAATGTCTTGATCTGTGCAAAGCAAAAGCGCGTTTTGTTGGTGGTTCTTCCAAATCCAGAGACACATGAAGTCATGTAAATGCGCTAGAAGTTGCACGTTCACCAAGAAACTTTTTCGGACCCACCCCCAAATGTTCTTGTTTTCCCTTTTTTTTGTTTAAAAACTTTAATTTGTTTCTGTAGGATCTCAGGGAGCGAAAGTCACCCATTGTTTGGACAAACCCCCAACTTTTTTTGTTTTCTTTTTTCCGCTGATGTCTCATCCTTCCTCCCAGTGTTGTTTATAAGGTTTCTTTTTTGTAATCCTGCGAACAAGATCAGTGCTTTGTTTGTTTTAAGGTGAAACCATGGTGGATATTGATGTCTGTTTAGGCAGAATTGCAGCTTTTATCCCAAAATATCTCAACAATTATGACATCAACTGAAATGAGCTTCTTCTTCTTCCTTCAAGTTCAGTATCATAATGGTTTTTAAACCCCCTGTGTCATAAAACCACTTTGGCAAAGTACCTGCAAAGGCGTTGGAGCCCTGAGGGGGTGAAATTATGCCGTGATGACACAACGGCTCCCAGTTTGGTCATTTGAGATCACGACCAGGAATACTGGATCTGTTTTATGGTGCTGCCGTTTGAACCGGTCAGCACCTTTTTTATTTATCTCTTTTTTTTTGTCCTCCGGACGGAAGTCATCCGTTCTCCACAACATTCCCACCTTGTGCTGTTTGTGCAATTTCTCAAAACCACACAGGCATCGTGAGTAAACACCCTGTCTGTGTAACCACACTGGGAGAATAAATATTGTATTACGACTGCGTGTGCAGCGCTTTGTCATCCTGAATGTGCGATGAGGAATGTTACAGTTGTACCGAGGCTCCAGAGGTTATTTATTTATGACTTTTCCTGGATCTCTTTCGTTAAATCACCTCAGGGGACTGATTCCTATCCACTGTACCCAAACCCCGCTGCATGTCTATTGGCTAATTAAGCTTTCATTACCCAAATGTGGGGAATTAGTGTAATTATAGCATACATAAAGACGCGCGGCGGAAATTTCCCGCCTAATACAGAGTTTATCTCATGTTTCCGAACAATATTTTATATCCAGAAACGATGTGTGCATGTGCACGGTGTTTACAAACAGCAGAATTCTGTGCAGCTGTAATTGACATCCCGTGCTTCGCTTCCCCTCCTATAGCTGCAGCATCTCCAGGAGAAAAGGCCCAAATTACGGGTTATTTCTGTTGTCATGGCAACCTAGTGGGTAATTTTCTGTAATTTTCCAGGAAGGATCGCAGTTATCGGTGGGCTCTGTGTCTGAAAACGCTGTATAAGGGGGAAAAAACACCTATAAACACATGAAATGCATCAAGGAAACATGATTTTTATCGAGTGTGTTGTTCCAACGCCTCTTTAATTCACAACGCACACATGAAAGCACAAAGGGGGGTGGGGGGGTGGGGGGGGGGGGGGGGGGGGGGGGGGGGGGCGTGGTTACTTTGAAGATGTATTAATATTTACCCTGCTTAGTCATCACAGCATAAAAGACCTCCCCGCAAACTGTACATTCTCTCCACTGCAGGCACCGTTCCCACCTCCCGCTAAGCTGCCGGAGAAAGATAAGCCGCTGCAGACTGACAGAATTACCCCGAGCGTCTCTTCCTCCTCCTCCTCCTCCTCTTCTTCTTCTTCTTCTTCTTCTTCTTCTTCTTCTTCTTCTTCTCCCCTCTGCGTGAAATCTTACAATCAAAACATTTTCATCCTGTAAAAGTCTGCAGATCTCAGATGTCCCAGATTTCAGCCGATTGTCTAAAACCAGCCCATAAAGTGCTGAGTCATGCTGTGGGTGTTTTTGTCCTCGTCTCTTTGTCTTCGCGCAGCTTTGCAATGGCGGCTCGGTGACGGATCTGGCCAAAGGCATGCTGAGGCGAGGGGACAGGATGGATGAAGCCATTATTGCCTACATCCTGCACGAGGCCCTCATGGTAAAATCTGCACATTTGCATAACGAGAGTTTAAACGGTATTGGCAGGTGTTTGACTCCGCCCCTTTGCCACAGGGCCTGCAGCACCTGCACATCAACAAGACCATCCACCGAGACGTCAAGGGCAACAACATCCTGCTGACCACGCAAGGAGGGGTCAAACTCGTGGATTTTGGTACGCAACTTCACAGACAGATGGAAAACGTACTGCCCCGAGTGGCTGACTGCAGTATGGGTCACGTAATCCCAGCTTCCTTTAGCTCGCTGATACTGAATATGTTTGCGCATAATCTCTTGTTTGATTGGGTCTCGTTACGCACTCTAGGTGTCTCGTGTTGAAGTTGTCGCAGTCTGGATGCATGCCAGGGTCGGAGTGTGGTGAGAGGGGAGGGGCTTATTTAGACTTCAGCCATTGGCTAATGCTTAGAGACGTGACCTTTGGATCACGTGAGAAGAAATCAGATCCGGCTCGTCTTTCACAAACCAGCCTTTCAAACGTTGTTGTCTGTCTTTAGTACGGACCAGAATAGGAGTGTGTTAGCGTGACCTTGATGCCACAGCTTTACCTCATGATCACGATTACGCAGGCTCTGTTTCACCTCCATTCCACTCCGCCTCATTACCATATCACCCCAGACTTCCAAGATGGCAGCCCACTTATCTGAGATAGTTTGTCTCCCTTCAATGTCTCGACAGCTGGATGAAGTAAAGACCCGTCATCCATCGTTATTTGTATTCTGGTTGCGCAGAGGAACGAGCGTTAACCCGCTGGCTTTTTGGGCACCATCCTCATCCAATCACTGAAAACCATGTTCTGCCTCCATTTAACAGAAGCGGGTCAAACACATTACCTTCAGCCGGCCTGACAAATAAATTGTGCCACTAATTAGTTTCCTCGAGAGGTCGGAGCACATTTACACAAGCTAACAAGGAGGCGGATGATTATGCTTTTTTTTTCCATTATCACATCCCTTCGTATATTTTTCCATGACATTGTCGCTTTTGGCTTTGGAAGCGTTCGCAGCGACACGCCACTGTTCCTGGATTGTGACTATTTCCAGGGGATGACTCACACCTCGCTCCCTTCCCCCTCTCCTCCACTTTTCCTGAGGGCCTGAAAAAAAGAAAAAACAGCTGCCTGTTTTCATTACAAATAAAATCCCCCGCTCGACACTTTGAGTCGTGTAGCTTTGCATTTATTTGGCTAATTGTGAGCTTCTCTTAAAAGCCTTTTTTTCCCCCTCCATCCATGATAAACACTAAAGTGCACAGCTCGTATAAAGGGAGGAGGTGGTGGAGGAGGGGGAGTGGGGGGATAGTTGGGGATGTGGCGGGGGCCGGGGGAGGGGGGATAATGGAATCACTTAAGATGTGAATGTGAAGTAGCTAATATGGAACAGGGCCACCCTGAACCTCCGGATGGGCCTTGTTCTCCTGGTTATTGCAGCAGTTTGAAAGGAGGTGAAATCCGGATCTTCAACAAAATGATGTTGAAGTGGGTCGGACTCAAATATTTTGTTTTTCACCGTTAAGGGGCCGTCATTGTTTATGTGTGTACAGGGGATGTTGCTGCTAATGGCGCAGCTTTAGCGGCCTTTGCTCCACATATGATTTCTACTTAATGGAGTTTTGCAAGAATATAAATGGCAGTGCATTGTCAGTGAATAACATTTCAAATGTCATTCACTAACCCTGACCCTGACCCTGACAGCAAACTCATCCAAACATGACCCTAACCCTAATTTATGACCTGCCGGTGATTCTTTTGCTTTTTGGATGCCCCCAAAGTTCCAGGAAGGCAACTGTCTAAAAGTCTCGTGATCACATGCAGAGTTTTACCAGGATATCTGAAAATCAATTAATTAATTGATTGATTAATAGAAATAAGATGCAGTTCAGAGGTAACGAGGTCACTAGTGTATCGAGTGACGAAACCTCCCCAAAAAAGGGTGTTTCGGTCTCGTGCTCGCCACTGCGTCTCGCCGACTCTAATGGCTCCTCCGTGTGGCGGGGGGGGGGGGCAGGGGGGCGGGGCGCATGCCACACTGAGCAGCTGAGGAGATCAAACCCCCGCAGTGACTCATCATCATCACCGGCACTAGATACTCTGAAACGGCAAAGAGACGGAGTCGGGAAGAAAAGAACAGGACAGAACAGAGGAGGTGGGGGAGCGGCTCGGTGGTCCACGGGTCCCTCATGAATATTCTAATTGACAGACAACGTTATCTCCTGTGATGATTATTAAGTGTGGCCCACCAGGCTCCACTCGGGGTTAATGCAGCGGAAACAGAGGGGCGGCGAGAGGGTTAAGGGGGAAGGGGGGCTCTTTATGATTCTGTCACATATGCGCACTATACTTGAATCCATGCAGTTTGTACTGTTTGTAATGCAGGTTGATGCGTCACTGGATCTTTGTGGTGTATGTGTGTGTGTGTGTATCAGTGTGTGTGTGTGTGTGTGTGTGTGTGTGTGTGTGTGTCAGCCTTATGCACCCTCCTTCCTTTGTACATGATTCTAATCCCTTTAGATGTTTGGCCACAGAACAGTTTTCCTCTGTATTGCTCATCCCGGCATTTCGCTTCATCCCTGGAGATAACGACAAATCATCAGCATATACATGTACTATACTGACACACACATACACACACACACACACACACATACACACACACACACACACACACACACACACACACACGTCAATCCAAACTGTATCTTTATGTTTTAAGGCTGCACGTCCATCTGCTAAAACACAATTTCAACATATCGCCACACAACCCCACCATGCCACACAAAGACACAGCCTGTCACGCACCAGCACTCCACCTTTTGTTTGTCGGCGGCCATCTTTGTCCTCGGGGCTCTGCTCCGGTCACGGCCGGCTGCCTCAGCAGAGCCCGACCCCGGGACACATGACGGACAGTGGGTGCAGCGTTACACTGATTCGTCTGGACTGGACCCCAAGTCACGATAGTGGGTCAGCTTCCTCCTTGTCACATACCCTTCCCCCACCTCCCCACCCCTCCCCCCCACCCCCACTCTGCCTAACCCCCAAAACTCATCACCACCCCCCTGCAGACCCATTTATGCTGAATGTGCCCACCTCATAACTTTTATACGCTGGTGTTCCCGACCCAGATAAAGCCAATAAATCACACGGTATCTTGTCCCGAGGAAAGTGAAATCTTGCCTCCGCAGCCAAACTACATTCAAATCCTGCTCTTGAAACGTCCCCCCGTGTTCAAATCACCTCGTTGAGCCGCACCTGAATTTGTAATTCAAAGCCATCGATCATTTGGATGAAAGGCAGAGACGGGAGCAGCTTGTGCGTTGTCGCCATAGTGACAGCTCCATCACATGAGATCCATACAGCGACGCCTACTGTTCACTCATCACCATCACTGTTAGAAAATATGTTGGGGTTTTTAAGTGTGTGTGTGTGTGTGTGTGTGTGTCCTGGTCTCTGCAGGTGTGTCCGCCCAGCTGACAAACACCCGCCTGAGGAGGAACACCTCTGTGGGAACCCCCTTCTGGATGGCTCCGGAAGTAAGATCCACATCCACCGCCGGCACCCGTGAAACCACAGACTGAATGTAAAGAAGCACCGTAGCGCCCGCGACGTCCACCTCAGCGGAGGGGTTTTGTGGCAAAGTGTGGGCGGAGTCCCTCGTCAGCCATCTTGCCGAATCCTAACCCCCGGTTCATTCTAAAACGGCCAAAGAGGCGAAGCACACACGGAGCTGTGGGTCGGCTCGTCGTGCCGTCACCTCATCCCTGGTTTGTAACAGGTCGGCTCGGGCGCCAGTTAAGAGACCACGTCCTTAATTATGCGGGATTTCAAACATTTACTTGGTGAGAATAATTTAGTTCGAAAAACGGTAACACATGTGACTGATTGAGGCCAAAACCGAAGTTTGTACCAGACTGTGAACATGTTTCCTTCACCTCTGAAGTTCATTTTAACATGGGAGTCTAATCTAAGGGGATTTGCCCCCAGTGGTTCCCCTATGAACTGCACCGGAGGTTGCCGCTCGCGTGAAACTCCCACTCCCACGTCCCTGCTCCTCTTCCTTTTCCGCTACATTAGCTGGCAGCCGATCCCGGCGGGGGCCACGTTTAATAACCATCAGAGAGATAACGCTGTCAAACGCCACGTTGGAGGAGAAATGGAACAGGCAGCCGCCGCCATCCCTCTCCCGTCTAATCACGGCTCGCTGCGCTAACAGCACCGTACACGTTCTAGCACAACAACTTCAGAGCCCACTAACCTTTCGTTTTCGTGGAAGGTTAATGTGACTCTTCAGGTCTTATGTAAGAGAGAGGGGGAGTGAAGACAGAGGAGGTCTTTGGGTGATTGCAGGTTCTTTGAAGGTTTCACCCAGTTTCTTGTTTTCTTGTCCTCAGACGCACGAAAATGCCAAATGCATCTGGTTTTATTCCCATTCATACTCAATTGCCCCGAACACGCCGTGTCACGGTGCAGACACATTGTCTGTTGCATTAAAAGTCCATAAAGACACAGGCATAGTTTTACCTGCAGAAGGGGGATCTAACACTCGTGTTCACCACATGCTGACCAGCGATTGGATAGCGATCAATGGCAGTCTCCTCTCCGAAAGAGAGGGTTAACCTTAGGGTTGAGGTTAAGATTAAGGGTAGGGTTTAGGGTTAAGGAAACAGTTGGGGCTGTATTAGGGTGCTATAGTTTTAGCTCGGGATAAGGTTAGGTTTAGGGTTAAGGGAATATATAGTACTTGTAATGCGACCCAATTAATTGGATAAATAAATAAATAAGATACTGTGATCCATGAAAATCCTGCTCCACCGACTGAGGTTAGGATTAGACTGATTTAAAGTGAGATTATCTGAAACCTGTGAGGTAACTGGAGCCTCCGCGCTCACTTTGTGACCACGGCGCCTCCGCTCGTTTTTAACGATGAAGTGTCGGCTCCTGATTTGACCTGAACCTTCTGCAGAGTCAGCCACCAAATCAAGACAAACACCTTTACATGAGGTTTGCATGCTTTGCAATGGGCGCATTAGAATAAACTCTGCATGACGTGTTCGAGGATACTAGAATTTTAATCTCATTTGTATAAAATGTTCATCTGCGGAGCCGAGGAGAGACGGGATGGAGCTCGGGTCGACTCGGGTCCGCAGAGTCTTCGCCTACCGGGCTTTTGAGATCTGTAAACCAGGATCCTCGGAATTATTTCAAGAAAAGAAGATTTTCGCTGACTTTGCTCGAGAGGACAGACATTTGGGAGCGGATGATACACAACCCGGGATTAAGAGGGTGTTTGTAAAGAGGATTAAGTCGTGTAACTTTGAGCTAGTGGGGTGAGTTTGAGTCATTATGAAGATTTACATTTATACATGGCATTTGTTTTCGTCTGTAGATGTGAGGGACTTTTGTTGTGTTTTCCAGGAATAGAAGTTGGGGTTAGGGTTAGGGTTGGGGTGTGTGTGTGTGTGTGTGTGTGTGTGTGTGTGTGTGTGTGTGTGTGTGTGTGTGTGTGTGTGTGTGTGCTTGTTTTAGAATGCCATACTAATTTGATACTGATTTCTCTGCTTGTCTTTGTACGCGGCTACATGACTGTTGGGAATTGGAAATACAAATTCTATTGACTACAGACATTTGACAATAACAGTGTGTGTGTGTGTGTGTGTGTGTGTGTGTGTGTGTGTGTGTGTGTGTGTGTGTGTGTGTGTGTGTGTGTGTGTGTGTGGCTAAGAGTGCACACATGCCACCCACTCAGAGATGATTCATGTTGGTGATTGGGTACCGTGTTGCCCTGAGGACACTGGAGATGGACTGCCTGTGTGTGTGTGTGTGTGTGTGTGTGTGTGTGTGTGTGTGCATGTGCATTCCCCTGTGTATGTACGAGTGTGTGTGCATGTATGTGTATGTGTGTGTGTGTGCATGCAAGTACAATAACACAATCCAATAGCGATCCACAATAGTAGAAGAATAGAGTTCAAAACTGGAAATTGGCCTCAAACTTTAGTCGCAAAATCATATAAATCCCGAACTATTCACTGTACAATACAATTTCTCAGCTTTGGTTATAATCTAGTGGCATCTAGTGGGGACAATATGTATTGCAACCAACTGAGTAAGCCTCTCCTTTTAGAATCATTTCAGAGAATCCATAAAGACCTTCGGGTAGCATGAAATCATGCTAAAGGCCATTTCATGGTTACCGTAGAAACGTGGCGGCTTCCACAGAGGAGGCGCCACTCTGAAACCTTCAAACGCCAATGTCGCCCATGTGACCTCGGCTGTAACGGAGTCCTCCGCTCTGCAGGTGATTGCATGCGAGCAGCAGCTGGACTCCACCTACGACGCCCGCTGTGACGTTTGGTCCCTGGGCATCACCGCCATCGAGCTGGGAGATGGAGACCCGCCCCTTTCCGACCTCCACCCAATGAGAGCGCTCTTCAAGATACCCAGGTGAGCGTCCGTCCCCGCGCTGCGTTAATCAATCAGTCGTGTACATTCGAAGGGCTGTGACTTTGAGCCCTGGAGGGGTGAGGCCTAAGGTTAGGGCTCGGCTCGGGGTTGAGGGTGGGGTTAAGGTGAGGACCAGGTTTAAGGCTTAAGGGTGGGTGAGACACTAGAGGGCGAAAGAGGGCGCGTTTACCCTCGTAACACAACTCAAATAAATAAATAAACGAAGAGAATGTCATGCTCGTACTGTGATCCATGAAAATGTCTCCTGCTCCCCGAACACTGTAAAGTGCGGAGGGGGGGGAGGGGGGACGCCTCGGAGCTCAGCCACCCATTCCTCTCCCGTGCGTTGGAGGTGAAATATAATTGTTTATCATCTCCCGACTGCGGCGTGATGAGCGCCGCATGAGCACTTAGCGTCACCGCCGCCGTCGTCGTAGCGGCGCAGCACTTTGTCCGTCACGCCGCCGCTCGCGCGCTAACGCGCACGTATAGCTGTGTCAACGGCTGTCCGCGCGCGCGTGTGTGTGTGTGTGTGTGTTTGCTCTCGGGGGTCGTCCACCATGGGGGCCATCACGCCGCCTTCTCGCAATCTATGTGGCGGCTGCAGCCGGAGCTGCGGGCGCCGGCCGTGCGTTCACACTCCTCCGGACTCGTTCAGCGGGCGGTCGAGGAAAAAGCCGAAAGCCTCGAGACAACCGCACCTTGTCTCGTTTCATTTAGACCTGGATGAAAACATGAAATCATCGAGGAGAGAGAAAAAAAAACACTTCATCTCTTCTTCCACCAGTCCAGCGCCATGAGCCACCAGCTCGACACAGAGAGGTGTTTGTTCGTTTGGTTCGGCCTTTTCTCTGATTCCATGTATTTAGACGTTGGTCGTGGTGATTCTCTCTCATCCAGCACTTCCCTCTGACGCTGTGCCCATAAGAGCTATGTTTATTAAAGGCGCAGTGCGTAAGATTTGGTGACATCTAGAGACGAAGTTGCCTCACCCTCACCCTTCTGAACATGCAGGAGAACCTGTGGTCGACTTCTGTTCTCATTCAAACTCGGTCGATGTTTTGGTACGTCCACTCTGGGCGACCGACATGTGGGATTTGTTCGATAGTAAACGAAGAGGACTTTATAAACTTGCAAATCCAGATAATGAATGGGAAAATACCCGAAATAGCCAAATGGAAAAACTCAGTCTGAATACTCCATACTTTTAAATCCCCAAATTTGGCTGAAATGTCAAAACTTTCACTTGAAAATAAAGACAGCTTAGATTAGACTCTGTGTGTGTGTGTGTGTGTGTGTGTGTGTGTGTGTGTAGAAGTCAAATCCCAGCTCAAAGCATCATAGTCTCCTGCAGGTTAAAGATTAAAACTCCTAATTATCCACACGTGCTAAGTACCGAGCTCTGATCCTTCGTCATGGGCAACGGAGCAGATCTGCGTTTGCGCTCGGCGTCTTTAAGGAGTCGACGTTGCGTCAGGACACGGCGCGTCAGGACACGGCGCGCCCGGACACGGCGCGTCAGGACACGGCGCGTCAGGACACGGCGCCACCAAATGAAAGACAAAATAAAGAAACAACCGGCCTGTTTGTCTTCCAGATAAGACAAACGGGTAAATAGCCGAAGCAAATGTCTGATGCATTTGCTTGTCTTTATTTGCGGTGTGATAAAAAGGAGATGTACGACCTTTCATTAGGGCTGTTTACCGCTGTCGGAGCTCAACCCGCTGCAGTAGCAGGTGGGATTGACTTTCCCGGGAATGTTCTTGTTAAGAGACAAAGGAGTGAAAGGGGAATTAGTGCAGCTCCTTTCAGAGTGAGACGCCTTTGACTCTGTTTCACCCTCGACAACAACAACGGGTCAGTTTACACAAGCTTCATTTCTTTATTTGTACAAAACGATTACTGGTGACGAAGGTCTGATAAATGACGAAATGGGTAAAAAGATGATGTAAACAAAAGGAGTATGAATACAGTACAATAAAGTGGTGGCAATAAATAGAATAAACAAAATTGATATAAATATAAAACACACAAAAAAAGAAAACTTAAATTCTCATATTGTAAATTCTAACCGTAAAACTGAATAAATATTAATAGGAAATATAGTGATTATAGTGAGAGAACCACCACCACCACAACAACAACTACTACTACTACTACTACGACTAATACTGCGAATAATATTAGTGCATGAGGTTGTAGGTTCAATTCCCAGCCTCTCGCTTCGCATAAAGGCCTCTGCTCGATGTTTTAAACATAAACAATCCAGTGTCATTGAACTTTCTGTGATTTGATCAGTGGCACCGTCAACTCTGCTGCAAACCAGCGACGGCCGTCTCTCGTGGTTTCCACGGTAACGCCAGTGAGTCCGAGACCGTCTCTCGCCGCGTGCAGACCGGAGGCCGTGGCTTCTCCGCCCCTGCTCCTCTAAAACCCCGTCTCGTCTCACCCTTCACTTTATCCTCTCCACAGAAATCCTCCGCCCACTCTGCACCAGCCCGAGCTCTGGTCCGAGCGCTTCAACGACTTCATCTGCAAGTGAGTGCAGTGCAGCTGGCGGCTGGCGGCCGGCGGCCGGCGGCCTCCGCCACGCCTCCGACTAACAAACCTTGACAAACGCGGCGCCATCCTAGCGCCAGGCAGATGCCGCGTCCACTGCATCTCTCTCCGTCCCGCCATCTCCGCAGATGCCTGATCAAGGATTTTGAGCTGAGGCCGAACGTGCTGGACCTGCTGCGGCACGTGTACATCAGGCAGATCGTCAGCCGAGAGAGGATCCTGCAGAAACAGCTGATCGAACTCATCGACCTCAACCAACAGATCGGGACCATCGAGAAAACCAGGTAGACCCTCCCCCCCCCGCCAGCCGCTCTCTGTCTTCGCTCGGCTTAACTTTTGCAGCCGCTAGAATCCAAACGACCCAGCCTCCCCCCCCCCTTCCTTCCTACCCCCCACCCCCCCAACCTCCACCTACCACTTTACTCTGCTAGAGATACTTCAGAAGCCGCTGCCGCCCCCACGCATAAACAAGCGCTCCTCCATCCCGCCCCGCCCTCCTGCGCAGGCCCCACATGAGTGAATATGTCTTGGCCCCAGAAAGTGAAATGTTAATCCTATTTCTGTCGTTAAAGCCGTCACGGAAAGACAGACAGAGGCGCAGACAGTAATGTCAGGTAACACATGCATATACTGTGTGTATATATAAATATATGTATATATATGTATATGTATATATACATGGCCGTTGTACCACAGTAGAAGTAGTAGATGATAACTGGCTCTTTGTGGCAGTAGTGAGGGCACATGTATTTCCAGCCGACTAAACAATCTGCTTTTAGTTAAGTGCTGTTTACATGATGTCATTGTTTATCTCTGTACGTCATGTTGGTGCCAACATGTCCTGTGTTCGATGTGAAGTGAGAGGATTTGTATAATAATGTGAAGGGAGGTCTGGAATTGTCAATTTTTTGTACTATTTTTTAAATTATTTTTGATGATATCTTTTTATTCTTGAATATGATATATATAATATACGATATATGATTTTATTATATTTGTGGATTATTTCGTATGATTTTTGAAAATATGACCTCTATTGTATTCTTTATTGTATTTGTCATTTTTTTTAAATGTATTTCAGAATTGCTCAAATATATTATTTATAGTTCAAAAATAATATTCATAACATAGCCACAACTGCTAAACTGCTTTATTTTGTAGGGGGCGCTCACGAGTTGGTTGATGATGAATAGAGGCCTATGGAGCTGCAGCATAATAATTATGGGGATCAAACAGCTTTAATGCATTTGACACTTTTTCAATACAGTGAAACACTTTTGTGTTTGTACTTTAAAGTTTTTGTTCCATCAAACCCAAAAGTCTCAGAACATGTGTTTGAGTGCAAACATGTAATAATCACTCATCCATGACCAGCTGGCACATCTATGTCTTTATGGTGGAGGTTGGTCAATTGAGAGGGAGGACCGACTATATCCTAATGTATTTTTTTCGAATATTATAATTAAAGATCTTAATCAAGTTCATTATATTTCTTTGAAGAAATGAGTGTGTGTCCATGTACATATGATGTAGAAGCCAGAACATGGCTCCACTTTGTTCTCAGCATGAGCAGAATTTCAATCGGACTGACTCGATGTTATCAGGCTCCGCGTTCACACGACGCGCTCTGCTTACGAGGAGGCTTGGCTTTGTGCGTCCTTTGATCTGCAGGCACGAGCGCATCCACACCAAGAGAGGAAGCCACATGAAGGCGCCGAGCGACACCGAGGAGGTGGAGGACCTCGCCACTCTGGAGGCGCTGGACGAGGTGAGAGAGTCCTCGACTCGGCCCAGACCCAAAAACACAGACGACAACCAAAGGAGAAAATAAGATGCTGATGAAGGAGCAGGTCAAAGGTCAGAGCGGGTACAAATATGATGAGTCATCATATTGAAGAAACCTGGTGGTGGAAAAGTAAGACTGCAAGCGCATCCATATCCTATATTACTATATTCTAATGAGGTTTTTATAGAATGACATCATCTCAACATGAAGTCTCAACACTGAGATCCATTTTTTTTATTTCCCCCCAACTTCCATAGCGACATGCATCCGCGGGTGGAAAGCGAGTCTGGGAATTGAACCCACAACCTCATGCATTCAAAGTGCATGCTTTACTACATGCGCCCCCCCCCCTCCATCTACGAAACACAAACAACAACAAATAACGCAAAAATTGAAAATCCAGCCACTTAACGGCGACTCGGCACATCTCAGAAAACCAATTGCATCGTCACACCGATACCTCACATCTGGGGGGATCGACCTGATATTTGATCGGTCGATCGGCGAGAGCCGCGCATCCTTCGCGCCGAGCAGCTTTAACCGCCATTCGTCACATGCGACACATTGAATGATACAGACGGACTCAGCGGATATTTCCAGCCATCCTTCAAGACGAGTATGAGGGAGGCAGAGCGCCCGCGCTCCTGTTGACGTTCCCGTCCCAGCGGAGCGACGACAGCAGAATCAATCAGGGAGCGACAGGGCAGATAACGCTCGGGCCCTCCACTTCACACCGGACGCGGGGCTGAAGGAGTGTTTGCGCGTCTGTAACTCCTGTTGGATAATGAGGTGTAAAGCTGTTTGCACAGAGCAGCTCCAGAGTCGCCACGCAAGAGAAATCAGAACAAAAATGTTTTTACTATTTTTTTGAATTATTTTTTCATAGAATTTTTTTCATCCCTCTTTATAATATATTTCATAGGATTTTATAATATTCGTGGAACATCTTTGATTATGTTTCTTGCTTATTTCTATCAGATTTTAAATTTTTTTTTTATCATATTTATCTTTTTTAAACGTCAGAATTGCTCAAATGTATCATTTAGATTTTATTTTGATAGCAAGGACTGCCATTTCCCCAACTACCTGGATGTATAGGGGGCGCTCATGAGTTGGTCCAAAATGAATGGGGGCCTATGGAGCATCCGTATGAAATACATATGGGATCAAATAGTTTGAATAAGTTGTAGACATTTTCAATCAGAGTAGAACACGTTTTGACAGCGGAATCAATCACGGAGTGACAGGACAGACAACACTCGACTTCACACTGGACACGGGCTGAAGGAGTGTGTGTGTGTGTGTGTGTGTGTGTGTGTAGTAATGAGGTATAAAGTGTGTTTTCATTGCTTCCTCCTGCAGAACACGGTCACTGAGCAGCTCCAGAGTCGCTACGCAAGAGACCAGATCTACACGTACGTGGGCGACATCCTCATCGCAGTCAACCCTTTCCACAAGATGGAGATCTACACTCCGGAGGTGTGTGGGTCCGACACTTCAATATGTGTTTTTCTTAGTGTGTGTGTGTGTGTGTGTGTGTGTGTTTATGCATGTCTGCTCATACATTTGGTCAGTAATGTAACCAAGCGTGTCTCATTAGGGCCTGTGCAGCTCTACAGTCGGCTGCGTTCCATTTAGTTTCCCCTCCACACACACACACACACACACACACACACACACACACTGCCTCTTTCAGACCTCACTGATTGCATTTTCACTCAATCATTATGTTTTGCTTTGCCTCAACTGCCCCTCGTCTCCTCGCAGAGATACTACAATAACACAGTGAATGTAGAGGCAGCGTTCATGTTTGTGTATAGAAGCAAAGAAAACATTATATTTCTCATACATTCAGCCATTTTGGGGCAGCGACATAAGCAATGCGATATATGATAAATACCGCAGATTGTCTTGACCGCTCCAAACCTGCAGACTCCTCCTTTCAGCAGCAGTGTTGTGTTTTCTCAAAATGTTTCCTTTGGTCTGTGTCCTATTTGTTAACATGGTGGAGGCAGGGAAACAGTGCAATACTGCAGCCAGCCACCAGGGGCTGATCTAGAGAATTTCACTTCACTTTTTTTGAGGTCGACATAATATCGTAAATAACTTTGCGGTACATACTGCGCGTCTTCGTGGAAGTTGATTTTTCGCTTGCTTACGTATTGGAAACTGTCACGTTGTCCATGTTGATCCATAATCTATAAATATGTATAAATGCCCCCTTCTTTTCACAGTTCTCTAAAATGTACATCGGAGCTAAACGCACAGTGAACCCACCTCACATCTTCGCTGTGGCTGATATCGCCTACCAGTCCATGGTGTCGTACAACACTGACCAGGTACGTCACATGACATCATGTCAAAGGGCCAGTGAGTCAGTCGGAATCTATTACTAGTCATTATTGCCATAGCTTTACCAGTTTTAAAGGGCTAGTGTGTAAGGTCAGAAAGGTCAGCCACAACATTATTATTATTATTATCATTATTATTATTATTATTATTATTATTATTATTATTATTATGATTATGATTATGATTATGATTATGATTATGATTGTTGTTGTTGTTGTTGTTATTATTATTATTATTATTATTATGGTTTTGATTTGATTGTTGTGCGTGACTTCCTGTTTGCAGTGTGTAGTGATCAGTGGAGAGAGCGGCGCCGGGAAAACAGAGAGTGCTCATCTGTTGGTGCAGCAGCTGACGGTTCTGGGGAAGGTGAGTTCTAATTGGTCCGTCAACACAACAGTTCATCAACAACATGTCACTCACATTATCATTCACTCCTCATTCGGAGGAGGAGACGTCCTGTCGTCTGGTTTTCAGAATAAAATCAAAACAAATACTTGGAATGAATAAATAACGATATGAACAGATTTGATTTAGAATGCACTTTTCACTGCAGAAAAAGAGGAGGAACACGATACTATACAGCCACAATAAAGTAAAATAAGATCAGATAGAATATATACGTAAATACTTGAACTGTTATAAAATCTGAGGAATATCTCTGACTGAGTTGAAATTGGAAATCATTGCCATAAACTCCACCACAGCTGCGTCCTGACGCAAATACACTGTCAAACGTCCTCTCATCGCTGACTGGAAGCTGCAGCTGGTGCCACTCGTGATTCCAAGGAAGCTCTATTTCAATTTTGTTTTATTTTGAAATGAACAATAAGAGGAAGCGTCCTCTCTGAATGGTAAATAACTCGAGGGTGGTGTTGTGTGGGGGGGGGTCGTCTGTTTTTATATTCAGGCCAATAACCGGACGCTGCAGGAGAAGATCCTGCTGGTCAACAGCCTGGTGGAGGCTTTCGGAAACGCCTGCACCGTCATCAACGACAACTCCAGCCGCTTCGGGAAATACCTGGAGATGAAGTTCACCTGCGGGGGCACGGTGGTGGGGGCGCAGATATCCGAGTACCTGCTGGAGAAATCCAGAGTCATCCACCAGGCCGTGTAAACACAAACACTTTTTCTTCTTCTCGTAGTTTCGGAAACTTTGCGCAAAGAAAAGAAAGAAATGCACAGATCGCATTCGAACGTGTGTGTGAAGGTTAGTGGTCAGGGGTCAGGAGGTAATGGACCGTCCCCTGCGTCTCGGCATCAAACTGGTGGCATTTACCTTCCAGCTGCTCTTCACTCAATCCGTCGGTCCTTTCATCGTGTGTCTGAGGGAGCGGGGGGCGGGTCGAGTGGGCCGGGCTTATTTCCCGTCTGATCACAGATTGGGGTCCCGGGCGGAACTTCAAAGAGCGAGTGAGAGAGTTGTTCATCGGGAGACGGAGACGTGGGTCGGATTCGGCCGCGAGTGGCTTTGTCCTCTGCCCGTGAGCGGAGGAGGAGGCGGAGCCAATCTGATACCAGAAGCACTCACATCACACATCCAAACTCGGGGATGTGTCGTGTGTTTTGTGCTGGAATCTGTAGTTTGGAGCCATTTGGTTTAAAACGGTGTTGAAACGTCCGTATATTTGCAGAGGACTCGCGTCTGAACTGATTTTTGTTCAGGAACCAAAATTCAATGTCCAATGAAAACAAAGAAAATGTTGAAACAGTGGAAAATTGCCTTTGTTATTAAGTAAATATCACTAAACTAGTCTCATTGGAGTGAAAATAGCAAAATCTGGATTTTTGTAACTTCTTCAGAGTACTACCACTACTTCACAGAGTACTACAACTACTTCACAGAGTACTACAACTACTTCACAGAGTACTACAACTACTTCACAGAGTACTACAACTACCTCACAGAGTACTACAACTACTTCACAGAGTACTACAACTACTTCACAGAGTACTACAACTACTTCACAGACTACTAGAACTACTTCACAGAGTACTACAAGTACTTCACAGAGTACTACAAGTACTTCGAGTACTACAACTACTTCACAGAGTACTACAACTACTTCACAGAGTACTACAACTACTTCACAGAGTACTACAACTACTTCACAGAGTACTACAACTACTTCATGTCGTATTAGAAGTACTATTCATGCTGTGTATCCGAACAGGGGCGAGAGGAACTTCCACATCTTCTACTACATCTACGCCGGCCTGGCCGACCGGAAGAAACTGGCCCACTACAAACTCTCCGACAGCAAAACCCCCAAGTACGTGGGTTCGACACTCTCCCGCAGCTCCTTCCCCGTAACCCCCCCCCCCAGAGGTCGTGACCCTCCGCTTCCTGTCTGTACCACAGGTACCTGTGTAACGAGCACATCAAATTAGGACCCGACATCGTGAGCAACACTTTCTACAAGGAGCAGTTTGATGCGGTGGAGCAGTGTTTCAAAGTCATCGGATTCACCCTGGAGGTATCAGAGCTGCTGCCTCCATAACAGGGAGGGAGGCAATTAGGGTTTATAACCTTGATGCTGACTTCTACAGACTCAGTCCCTCACAACTCTACTCTATGAAAATCTGTGCACAGCTACAGAACACGCTTTAAAGGTGCAGTGTGTACTATTTTGGGCACTTTTGCCACATGTATGAATATTACAAAACAATTGTCGACTGGTGTTTTCATGAATTTAGTTTCACCTAAATGTTTTTTTTTCTCCCCGTGACCCTTATACGAGGAGCGGGGCCTCTCCACGGAGGGCCGCCATGTTTATACAGTAGCCCAGAGTGGACGCGCTAAACATCGTTTTGAGTTTGAACGACAAATGAAGTCGACCACAGGTTCTCATATGTTCAGAAGGGTGAGGGCAAGGTGATGGATACAACATCACCTCTAGAGGTCACCGAACCTCACACACTGCACCTTTAAATCCAGTCTGTAAACAACACAAAGGTGCATGGTGTCAATGAAGCGCCGGGCACACGGAGGCAGTGAGCTGTTGGCGCTGTGGAGACTAATGAGGCCCAGAGAAGTGATTGCCTCTGGGACCTGCACGTCAATAGCACTTATCCCTGTAATCGCTGCCTGGCACCGCGGCGGGACCGAGCCACTGCTGCTGCCACTGCTGCTGCTGCCGCTGCTGCCGCTGCCGCCGCAGAACATCCAGTCTCACATGAAACGATCTCTCAGGCACTTTCATCTGTCCGTCACTTTAAACCGACGCGTGAGGGGAGAGAGACGGCAGCATCATTTATACTCGGAGCATCATTCCCTAACCTCCGTTTTTCTTAATGGAATTTCTCACGCAGCAGTAAACAGTCACGGTCAATGGGCTGTGTTGATGCTACAGTGAATGGACCAATCGGAGAGCTTCACGTCACGCGCGGCGGCCGCCCGTTCATGCGTGCACGCACTCATACAGTATCTATGGATCCAAGATGATTCCATCTCACGCCACGTGTTCGTTGCTTGGCCAATGGGCCGGGTCACATTTGAAGTCAACCGTCAGTACGACCGAGTATAACAACAACTCTTTAAGTCCATCAAACGATCAAAAACATACAATACTTCATTACTGTGAATGTTATTGTTGTGGGGAAACATCTGAATCTGGGGAAACGCTCTCACGTATCCATCGGCGTAGATTACAGTGTGTGCGTAGCGGTGGTGTATCACAGTATTACAGTGCATCACAGCCACTGTAGTAGTGTATCATCATAATTACAGTGAGGTGTGTGTGTGTTGTTGTTGCTGCAGGAGCTGGGCAGCGTGTACAGCGCCCTCGCCGCCGTCCTCAACGCCGGGGACATCGAGTTCTGCCCCGTGGCCTCGGAGCATCAAACCGACAAGAGCAACATCTCCAATGTGTCGGTCCTGGAGAACGGTGAGAGGAGGGGGAGGAGGGGGGGGGTGAGGAGGAGGAGGAGGGGGGAGGAAGTGGGCGGGGCCACAGTTATGACGTGAACGCAAACATGACTCTTGAGTTTCTTCACCCTCCCCACCCCCTCCCCCCTCCCCCCCTCCCTCCCTCCCACCCCCCTTTGCTTCTCCCATTAACTCCAGAGCTCCAGGTGAAGCTAAATATAGAGAAAGTGTTGTGGTGAAATCAATCATCCATCAGTGCGAGAAGCAAACATACAGTCTGCCGCCATTCTGTTTCCACAGGAAGTGATTTAGTGTCTACATTTAGACATTCGGAATAAAGGTTTTCACGTTTTGGAGTCATGTGTAACCTCTTGCGGTTTGGCCACAGTGGCCTCGCTGCTGCACATCCGCTCAGACGAGCTCCAGGAGGCCTTGACCTCCCACTGCGTGGTGGCCCGCGGGGAGACCATCGTCCGGCCCAACACGGTGGAGAAGGCGGCGGTGGTGAGAGACGCCATGAGCAAGGCTCTGTACGGACGCCTCTTCAGCTGGATCGTCAACCGCATCAACGCACTGCTGCGGCCCGACAGCAACCCGGGGTGAGATTAGAAGTGTGTGTGTGTGTGTGTGTGTGAGTGTGTGTGTGTATGTGTGAGTGTGTGAGTGTGTGTGTCAACCCAGACAGTTTCTCCCTCTAGTTTCTACGTGAAAAGAATGAAAAAGTTTCATTTAACCTTTTTCTCTGAGAATGTGAAAGCAGGTGAAAGCGGTAAAAAAAAAGAAAAAATAGATATAGAAAATATGTATTTTTTTTTATAAATGATTACAGTCGATGAGTCGATTAGTGGTTTCAGCTCGAGACCTGACGCCTCCTCCCTTTCACCTCCAGCGAGGACGACAAGGGCCTGAACATCGGCATCCTGGACATCTTCGGCTTCGAGAACTTCAAGAAGAACTCCTTCGAGCAGCTGTGCATCAACATCGCCAACGAGCAGATCCAGTTCTACTTCAACCAGCACATCTTTGCCTGGGAACAGGTTAGCTCCTCCCCCTCCCCCCTCCTCCCCCTCCTCCTCCTCCCCCTCCTCCTTCCTTCCTTCCTGCCTCATCTCCATCTTACCGGAGATAACGTGTCATCGTTTGTCGCCGGCTTTATTTACGGGAGCGTCGCCTCGGGGCGGGGGGGAGGGGGGGGTTGTCAGGGAATGGTCGGGCTAACGTTAAATGATTTGCTCTCACCCGCTGAGCGACGCCGTACATCATCGCAAACGAGGGTCAATTAGGAGTTGGAGGCAGAGCGGGGGACTCAAACCCACTCTGGGGTATAATGTTGGCACCGGGCCCAGAACTATATTTGTCCTATAGTGCCAACGCGTACCATACATTTATTACCCGGCATAAGGGAACTTTAATGCAGCGTGACATTAACAGGCAGTTCGATTTAAAGGTGCAGTGCTGCACTTCTGCGCACATTTCCATACAGGCAGTAAAACCTCGTCTCCTTCATGTGCTCGGTTCACTTCACATTTCATGCTACGACGAGCGCGCAGATGATTTCATCCTTTTTCGTCATGGAATAGAAAAGTCAGAATGTCTCTGCAGAAAGAGTCAGTCAACCTGAAGTGATCAGGTTAGCTCAGCATAAAAATAAAGGGCGCATACGTGGAGTTTGCCCTCCAGACTCGATACATCAGAGAATAAGGAGGCAGCGGTACGTTGTTGCGATTCTTATTATTATTAACCTTTATTTCCCCAGGAAGTCCCACTGGGATCAATCATCTCTTTAGCAAGAGACAAGACAGCAGCCGCGCACGAGCACAAATTGAATTAAAACGACATGAAACACAATATGAAAATACAATATAAATACACAATAAGAGACAATTAAAGATTAAAAACATTAAAAACACTGGCGATTCTCCTTCTCTGTTTCATATATAACCTCTGGTCTGTTCTGTCCGTGTTACGTGAATGAACGTATGAGTCATGGCCAGCTGTGGCTGAGGGGGTGACAGTGGGTTTGAGGAGCTGTCCTCCGACCATGTGGTCGGGGGTTCGATTCCCCACCTTCCCCCCATTCCGAATGCCGAAGCGTCGCCCACATTGTCCCACAGATACAACAGTGCTGCAAACAGAGGCACGGTACGAGGGTTTGAGTGACTGGCTGAAGGTAAACAGTTTGTACCAGGATGCGACAATAAAACAAAGGTGTGCTCAGGTCATGTGACTCTGTGAAACAGTAGCAGGAAGAAGAAGATATCGTTTCCCAAACCGTCTCTGCGCAGGACGAGTACCTGAACGAGGAGGTGGACGCTCGGATGATCGAGTACGAGGACAACCGGCCCCTGCTGGATCTGTTCCTGCAGAAACCCATGGGCATGCTGTCGCTGCTGGACGAGGAGAGTCGCTTCCCCCAGGCCACCGACCAGACGCTCGTGGGTCAGTCGCAAATCACTGTGGGCCGATAGATGACGAGCAAACCGTGTGAATTCTGGGATCTTTGATTCACGTGTGTTTTCCTGTTTGCAGAGAAATTTGAAGACAACCTCAAAACCAAAAGTTTCTGGAGACCGAAGAGAGTCGACCTCGGCTTTGGGATCCATCACTACGCGGGAAAGGTGTCGGACGTTTGAGTGCTTTTTAAAGCCACGACTGTCTCACGTGTAGTTTC
Organism: Chascanopsetta lugubris; assembly: GCA_016785325.1. Lineage (NCBI taxonomy): Eukaryota > Metazoa > Chordata > Actinopteri > Pleuronectiformes > Bothidae > Chascanopsetta > Chascanopsetta lugubris. The sequence continues at coordinate 32,423 of JAFBJT010007134.1, forward strand.
GCGTCACTTAAAGGCGCAGTGTGTACGATTCGGTGACCTCTAGAGGTGAAGTGGCACGTTGTGTCCATCGCCTCGCCTTCACCCCTCTGAACATGCAGGAGAACCTGTGGTCGACTTCAGTTGTCGTTAAAACTCAAAACAGGTTTAGTACGTTCACTTTTACTTCTGTAAAAACATGGCGGCCTCCATAGAGAGGAGCCGCTCCTGGTGTAAATGTACATTAATGGGCTCATTTAAGGGGAATGGAAAAAAAAAACAAAAAACATTTCGGTGGTTATAACTTCATGACAATGTCAGCGAGCGATTGCTTTGTAGTTTTTTTTTAGAAGTGACAAAAATGACCCAAATCTTACACACCGCACCTTTAAAACCCTCCAGGTGATCTACAACGCCGCAGGCTTCTTGGCCAAGAACAGAGACACGCTGCCGGCCGACATCATCCTGTTGCTGAGGTCGTCGGAGAACGAGCTGATCCGCAAACTGGTCACGCACCCGCTCACCAAAACAGGTGCTTCAACGAACCAGAGAGAGAGAAGTTCATTTTGTCGGCGGCGCGAAATACTGTTGCGCAGGAAGTGGAAACAACTGGCGGTTGTTTCCTCGCCGCTCTGCGGGACGCTGGTTCTAATAAGCGGCTTTGGCTCACTTCCTGTGGCAGAGCGGCGAGGCCATATCCGTCGGAATCAAACCCCAAAGCCAATGATCTCATAATTGCCGGTGTTTAGTAACTGTGCCTTTGTTCGCACTGACCTGATCGACCGCGGCCCAAACCCGCTTCCGCGCTAAAGTGATGGGGTCGCGACCTCTACAGACACGGCATCTTTGTGTGTGTGTGTGGATGGTTCCCGACTCGTAGTGGGCAGAGTTGACCATTTTGACATGGGAGTCGATGGGGATCATCCGTCAAACCCCGAAGGTTGGAGCTTGTTCCTGACCCTCTTCCTCTTCTTCTTCTTCTTCTTCTTCTTCTTCTTCTTCTTCTTCTTCTTCTTCTTCTTCGTGTATTTGACAGGAAACCTCGCCCACACCAAAGGCAAAGGCATCAACACCCTGCAAACGCCGCGGACCCCCACACGCACCATCACCTTCGCCAAGGTACTGACATCACCGTCTGAATTACCTCTGCTTTATCTCCCACCACTTCCCCCCTGAAAACACAACGGATTCCATTTGTTTTTATTGTCAAGACCAAAACCAATTCCATCACTGCTCCCACTTCAGTCTGTTTTCTAATCTTCTCTCTCTCTCCTTCTCGCTCACCCCTGCGTTAAAAGATGGGAGTGTTAACTTTATACAGTGGCTTTTGTTTCATCGAGGTAATCCACAGAGTTCCGTGTAGCGTGTGCTTCATGTTCATGTGTGATTTCACCCATAATGCACTTCTGATCACTGTGGACATCCAGAAAGTAGAGGCCTGGTAGTTCTAATAGAGGCAGTTATAGCTGGACTTCCCTCATATGGACAGTGTTTGCTGGAAATGACCCGCTTTTGCGTTGGTGGGAATTTGTGCAAACTGGGAATAAAGATGGATGAGGTGTGTCCACTCACTGAACCAAAAGAAGGCCATAGTACAAAAGGTGTCTAACTTCGGCTGCCAATCATGATGTTTATGTTTTTATGGCATCGAATGATCATAAGAACGTCCTTGAACTTGGTCTATGTCCCGGCTCCAAACACATACAAGCTTTGTTTATGACAAAGGGGACGACAGAGAAGATTTGGGATCACGTCCATCTTTGTTCACCGTCCAAGGCGCCAATCTGGAAGGGTCGAGGTTCGGGTTAGGATTATGGTTCCGGTTGAGGTTAGGGTTGAAGTTGAGGGGTTAAGGTTAGTGTTGAGGTTAGGATTAAGATTAGGGTTAACACTAGAGTGAGTTTTTTGTTTTGTTTTTGACGCTAACGCTAGCCTATTTAGGAAAAGAGGTTTTTAACAGGGAGTAATGAGTGTCTTCTCTCTGTCAGACACATATAAACACTCTTCAATGAAGAAATAATGATTTTAGTTCTCAGATGTTGAGGCCTGAGGAGATTCTGTCTCCTAACAACATTTAGCTACGTTTCAAATGAACTGTGTAGGATGAGTGAGTGAATCGATTTCCATGTATCTGCATTTGAGGCGGAGCTTATCAAAGGATGTCGTTGGGCTCTGGCAACGTTATCATGCTGATGGTTCCCTGTGAAGCTGGTGTCACCCTGTATATATAGATTTAGAGCTACTTGTCTGTGCCATGTTAAATCCTGTGAGTCCGTGTAAACGCATGGTCCCTTACTGCTGTTCAGAGCTTTTGAAGTATGTCTGTAAGTGAAACAAAACTTCTATTGATGCAGATGATTCTCCTGATTTGGCGCCTTTCTTTATTTGCATTTATCCATTTCATGCATCTCTCCCGCAGCCTGCCTGTGGAGTAAAGTTCACACCCGAGAAAAAATTCTTTCTCGATGTGCCTCTCGGTGACAGAGCGCAAACGGTGATTGGTGATTTCTCAAAAAAGAACATTGCAAAAAGCATAAAAAAGTTCTAATGGGACTGTGTTTTTTCGTTATGCATGAACAGGTGGGCTGCAGCCGCCGCTAATAACTCTTTACGTTCACCTTTACCTGCTCTAATACCCCGGTGGCTCCTGTGCACCTTGTAGATAGAAGCATTAGCAGAGTAGAGAGTAGAATATGAGGGCGATATATTTTGCTTCGTGACCCGTCGAATGTTTTTAAGGTGGGAGAGCAGGGAGACGGGCAGTGCCACCCGAGGGAGACCACCAACATGAGAACACAGACGGTGGCCTCGTACTTCAGAGTGAGATTCCAACTTATTTTGTTATATGTATTTGTGTATATATATATTTATATGATCTAACATTTGGCCATTTTATTATCATTATGTATTATTATTGTTATTGTTATTGTTATTATTATTATTATTATTATTATTATTATTATTATTATCTGTCTATCTACTTAACTGTCTTTATCCATCCTCTCTGTCAGTACTCTCTGATGGACCTCCTGTCCAAGATGGTGGCCGGCCAGCCTCACTTCGTGCGCTGCATCAAGCCCAACAACGATCGCCACGCCAACAAGTTCGACCGGGAGAAGGTTCTGGTCCAGCTGCGTTACACCGGCGTCCTGGAGACGGCCAAAATCAGACGGCAGGGCTACTCGCACCGCATCCTGTTCGCCAACTTCATAAAGAGGTCAGCGGGGTCTCTCGAGGCTCCCGGAAAACTGCTGAGTCATTTGTAGCAGAAACATAATGGCATGAATAATCATGGTGCACAATGTTCCAGGTATTACATGTTGGCGTTTCCTGCTCACGAGGAACCGGCTGTGACTCCAGACAGCTGCAGTACCATACTGGAGAAGGCCAGACTGGAGAACTGGGCCATGGGGAAAACTAAAGTAAACGCACGGTTTCTATTTGAAGTTATTTGTGTCTGTATTTGTTTGCTTTTTCAGTTTGAAGCAAATGAAACAGTCTGGGTTTTTATGCACCTCACGTGTCGCTGTATCTTTAATGAAATCTTTGACAAATGTGCAGGAAGCGGAGTTAAAGACCCAAACCTCTTGTGTTAACACAACAACAAGTAAATAAAAACAGCTGAGGTCGACATATTCCAATTTTCAACGAGTAAAACTCCATTAAGCCCAGATTGTATTTTCCCTTAGTGCAAGGTAATGCATTTTTTTTTTACCGAGCAGCCAAGGGTCTTTCAATGTACTCGACTCGGATTGGTTCCTGGAGTTTGCGCTGAGTCATGGTCAGTGACGTGGCTTCGTGCCTCCTCCCCTCAGGTCTTCCTGAAGTACTTCCACGTGGAGCACCTGAACCTGATGGTGCGTCGGTCCACGCAGAGGATCGTCCTGCTGCAGGCCTACGTCCGAGGCTGGATGGGAGCCAAGCGCTACCGGCGGATACTAAAGGAGCGGGAGCAGAGCGCTCTGGTGCTGCAGTCGGGTCAGTCGTCCACTCTCTCTCTCTCTCTCTCTCTCTCTCTGGAAATAGTGGGGTCTCTAATTCACTCTTATATCTGCAGCTTACAGGGGGCACAAGGTCCGGAAGAGGGTCGCCGACGACAAAAGCAAAGCAAAGGTTGAGGCCTTCGTCGTTCAGTTTCAGGCTGGTGAGGAAGAGACGGAATGAATGATTCAGCAAAATTTGGGCTTGTTCTGAAGCATGTTTGTCTTCCTCTACAGTTTGCAGGGCATATCTCGCGCGAAGGAACTACAAGGAGTTGGAAGAGGAGAAGAACAAGGCGGCGACCAAGATCCAGGCTCGTTACCGAGGACATAAAGAGAGAAGGAGCTTCAAGAGGAAACGGTAAGAGCCACAAAACGCAATCGTTTCCTCTTCATTACGAATTCAAATTGATAAAGATGTGAATATCTGACCAGGGAGGCCATTGAGAAAGAGAGAGCCGAGAGGGAAAAGGCGGAACGGACGGCAGAACCCGAGACGACCACAGAAGAAGAACCGACTCCAGGGATAAACACCGGGTCGGAGGACAAGGATGAGGAGGAGGAGGCCAGAGCTGCCGTCGTCCTCCAGAGCAACTTCCGAGGCTACAAAGAGAGGAAGAAGTTCAAAGAGAGGAAGAAGACCATGGCCGGGGCCGAGCTGGAGATGCCGGCGAGCGCGACGGTGGTGGTGGAGGAGGAGGAGCAGAAGGCAGATGTTGTGAAAGAAGAGGAGAGCGAGGAGGATGAGGAGAGCACGTTCAAAGCCGAGGAGAACGACGACAGCGATCACACTGAGGTGCCGGAAGACGACGATGAGCACACGGAGGTGGGCGATGAAGAGGTGATGGTGGAAATGTTGGACGAGGAGGAAGAGAACATGGAGCAAGAGGAGGTGAACGTAGAGGGGGTGAGCGTGGAGGAGGAGACCAGAGCTGCCACCGTTCTGCAGAGTAACTTCCGAGGTCACAAAGAGAGGAAGAGGCTGCAGGAGGAAGGAAAGATCCCGGCGAAGAAACAGAGGAAGAGTGAAGCCGATGAAGAAGCGATGAACCCTTATCCACAACCTGCAGACGGGGAGGAGGCGGTGACCTCGCCTGAGGAGGTCAACATCGAAGGCGCAGAAGAAGAAGAAGAAGAGGAAGAACCGACGGAGACTCGAGAAGCTTGGACTTCGGACGACGTGGAGGAGACCAAAGCGGCCGTGGTTCTTCAGAGCAACTTCCGAGGTCACAAGGAGCGAAAGCGACTGGAGGACGAAGGAAAGATACCGAGGAAGAGGAAGAAGGAGGAGGTTGTTGAAGTAGATCCTTCAAAAGAAGAAGAAGAAGAGGGAGAGGAAGTGATGCAACCAGAAGAATCTGCAGAGAAGCAGGCGGATGGACTAGACGAGGAAAACGCTGCGACCGTCCTGCAGAGCAACTTCAGAGGACACAGAGAACGCAAGAAACTGAAGGAAGTGAGGAGGACAGTGAAGAAGGGGGAGGAAGAGGTGGAGGAGGAGGAGAGAGAGGAAGAGGAGGCGGGTCTGGATGTTTCTGACATCATGATGGAACGCAGAGAGGAGAGCGAGATGGAGAAGGAGCGGCAGGAGGAGGAGGCGGCGGCGGTGAAGATCCAGAGCAACTTCAGAGGCTACAAGGACAGGAAGCAGCTGAGGGCCGAGAGGGAGGCGGCTCAGAGGGGAGGCGAGGAGCTGCAGAGCTTCTCCAGACAGGTACCGTCGCCACGGGATCATCAGAGTGTAAACAAACATGGAAACCAGCTCGTTATTTAAAGGTGCAGTGTGTGAGATTTCGCTCATTTTTCTTACTTCTAGAAATATTACAAAACAGTTACATGCTTTCATTTTCATGAAGCCATAGGACCATGAGACCATGGGTTCTCCTGCATGTTCAGAAGGGTGAGGGTGAAGTGATGGATACAGTATGCAACTTCACCTCTAGAGGTCACTAAACCTTACACACTGCACCTTGAAAACATCAAATCATTCATCTAAAAACAAAAATTGAGCATAAAATGTGAAAAAGGCCAGGCCAAAGTGACAGAAACCAATTGTTTGGGCCATGTCCCTATCTAACAACACGGAGGAGAGGAGGATTTTCAGTGGTTATACTGCAGCCGACCAGCAGGGGGCGTTTGAAACATCATATTTTCACTATTTGAGGATCTGCCATGCCCCCACCCCCCACCCCCCACCCCCCCATTTCATTTTAGCCTCTGTTCACCGACAG